>JAPYZI010006561.1:0-12326 GCA_030523105.1 Ophioninae sp. A BG-2022a | reverse complement strand
CATTTTTATTTCTTTCCTTTTCTCCAGCCATCAATGGCCACTAAAATTACGTTTAGGTGTTCCCGTCGTTTATGTTTTTTTTTTTTTTTTTTTTTTTTTTTTTTTTTTTTTTTTTTTTTTTTTTTTTTTTTTTTTTTTTTTTTTTTTTTTTTTTTTTTTTTTCTTTTTTCCTTTTTTTTCTTTTTTTTTTTTTTTTTTTTTTTTTTTTTTTCGAGACAGCACGCACGTACGATTTTGCCAGTTTTCACGTCACCCGACGAACCTGCAAATTTATTTCTGCCGGTATTTATGTCACTGGCCAGTCAGCTCTGTTTCGTTTCTTTTTAAAATTTTTTTTCTGTTTTTATTTTTTTATTTTTTTTATTTATTTATGGCAGTGGAGTGTGGTTTTTACGGACCATTGATCTTTGTGACAAAACTGAGATCTCGTGGTTGATCGGACGAGCCACTCGTAGTCGATGTACCCATTGATCGACTCCGTGGCAAGTTCAAGATCTTCGTTGATAAAAGACGTTCAGGAACGTCGATGGGATTTGATTGGTCGTCGGGAATAACGTGGACGAATTTAGTTCGGCATAAGCGAATAAATGTTAGATAATTGAAAATATTATTGTTGAATGAATACAATAAAAAAATTAATAAAAATACATTTCAGAAAAGAACGAAAATGATTTAATAAAAAATAAAATAAAAATTAACTTCACGAAATAACAAAAATAATTCAATAAAAAAAGCAAATACGGATCAATTGAACCAAAAAAATTAAAAAATATTTTAATAAAAGAGTATTGAAATAATTTTCTTTTTTCAAAATTAAATTACCGTTTCATTATTTATTACTACATTTTTGTTTGGGTTAGTTTGGGTTAACGGGAATAACGTGGACGAATTTAATTGGGCATAAGCGAATAAATGTTAGATAATTCAAAATATTATTGTTGAATGAATGCAATAAAAAAAAATAAATAAAAATTAATTTCACAAAAGAAGAAAAATGATTTAATAAAAAATAAATGAAAATTAATTTCACAAGAGAACGAAAAAAAAATTAATAAAAGTAAAATAAAAATCAACTTCTTAAAATAACAAAAAATATTTAATAAAAAAACAAATACGAATCAGTAAAACCAAAAAATAACAAAAAAAATTGTAATAAAAAAGTATTAAAATAATTTTCTTTTTTTTTTCCATTAAATGACCATTTCATTATTTATTCCTAAACTTTTGTTTGGGTTAGTTTGTCTTACCTGTCGCTTTTTTTTTCGAATTATCTATCAATCCCTGTTTAAAGAGGAAAATTGTTTTGTCGCTCGGGAATTTGGTCTCATTGAATGATCCCATAATGGGTCGAGCTACCGAGGCCAACGTGTTCGACACATCGAATGTTCAAACACGTTGGCTGTCCCATGCGAAGATGATCTCATTAATGATTAAAATTGCCGTATAATACGATAAGAGCCCCCCCCCCCCCCCCCCCCCCCCCCCCCCCCCCACCTCTCTCCTTCCTCTGCTCCGGTTAAAAAAAATAATGATAAAAAGAGATCGAGAGAGAAAAAAAGAACCTAATTTGCAAAAAAGGAAGGAGTGGAAGGATGATGAAGATCACGAGTGGCCTAGCAGGTGGGTTTCTTGTAACAGTAAATCGTTCCTTCCGATCGTTATTTCTTCTTCGGTGAGGTGCGTATAGTAGGCGGCTTAAAGTGATTCCGGAGCACCGAAACAACACTGTAACGGGGAGGGGAAGGGGTTAGAGCTGTGTGTGCAGAGAAGAGGAGGAAGAAGAGGAGGAGGAGGAGGAGGGGGGGTGAAACCCCTCTCACACGAGAACATTATCCATGATGGAACGAAAAATTAAGGGGGAAGCAAGACAGAGGCAAGAATGAAGATTCGTGCTTTCTCGAGCGTGGATCACGTAACTTGCCTCATCCCCCTTTTCCATTGCCGCGACCTTGTTGCTTTTTGCCTCTTCTTTGATGCCTTCTCTCACTCTCTCTCTTTTTTCTCCCTACAGTCTTTCTCTCTTTTTGGCGATCTTTCTCTTCCTCTCTCTCTCTCTCTGTCTCTCTATTATTTTACTTCTTATCTTACTTTATTATTGTGTCGAATCCTTACTTTCGTCTGGTGTTTTTTTTTTAGTTTTATTTTTATTCTAGTGATTTTTATTGAGGTTATTATTTTTATTGATTATTATTTACGATTGTTATTAAAAAAAAGAATTTAAGAGAGTTTATTCAAAAAAGAATTTCGCTTTTTTTTTCCAAACAAAATTTTGCTCTTTTTTTTTGCAAAAAGTGTTTCGGTTTGCTTAAAAAGGTTTTTTGTTTTTTGGATGACTAGTACTATTATCATTATTATTATTATTGTTATTGTTGTTGTTGTTTTTGTTGCTGTTGTTGTTGTTATAGATTTATTTTTAATGTTCTATTTTTATTATTAATTATTTGATTAACCTTATCTTTTCCATTGTTTTATTTGTATTTGTATTTTTAAATAAATTTATCATCGTCATTATTATCTCTTTGAATCTCTCTTCATCAAACCAAACAAACCCAAACAATAATATATCTCTCTCTCTTTCTCTCTCTATTATTTTACTTCTCACCTTACTTTATTATTGTATCGAATTCCTATTTTCAACTTATTCCTATATTCCTATATTATTTCAAATTTAAATTAATTAAATTTTTTACGATCAATATTACAATAGCTGTTATAATTTTTATATATTTCGTTTAATTTTTTATTGTTTTATTTGTTAGGGTTATGCAACTGTATTTATTTCACGTTATTAACCGAAATTATTCTGGGGCTTAATAAATTTATTATCATCATTATCGTTTCTTTGAAACTCCTGCCATCAACCCAAACAAACCCAAACAATAATATCTCTCTCTCTCTCTTTGGCTTTTTTCTCTCCTCTTCTCTTTCTTTGTCTCTTTCTCTCAATCTCTTTCTTCGGTTCCCTTACTCTCTCTCTCTCTCTCTCTATCTCTCTTATTCTCTCCTTCCTCTTTTCATCCACTTCTCTATCAACAGGTCCGTTCATTCTTTGCCGATGATCGTTGTACCTGCCTCTCAAGTCGACACGCACCAACCAATGTACCTCTGGAGTACTTTTCGATATATTCCTCCAGCTCCTCGTTCCCCCTCGGATCCTCTCAGCCACCCTTTTATTTCTCCCCTGACCATTACACGAATATCGTGTTTGGGAGCCGGATAAAAATTTCAAACCTTTGTACAAAATGTCCATGGAGATAGAGGCAGACCCAAACGCATTTTTTTTTTTTTTAAAGTACTTTTTAGCAATTTTATATGGATGGATTTAATTTATTTTTAATGTTTAATTTTTACGTTATTTATTTTGAATTTTACATGGAAGAATTTAATTTAATTTTAATGTTTTATTTCTATGTTATTTATTTTGAATTTTATATGGAAGAATTTAAATTAATTTCAATATTTTATTTCTATGTTACTAATTTTGGATACATATATATATATATATATATATATATATATATATATTTAGCCAATAAAAAAATATCGATATTCTTAATAAACAAAAAAATAATTGTACGAATAAACTCGAAATCCAAAATTTTATCAAGCAAATCTAAATAATTGAAATCGTTGTAATCGTAAGGTAACCTTCGATCTCTAATTCCTCAAACACGACTTGTAATTTTCTCTCTAATTTGACTAGTCTCAAGAAATAATTTTCATTCGAATAATTTTTTAGAAATAATTTGCTCTAATATTTTTTTTTTCAATAATCTGTTTTTAATCATTTTCTTTGAATATTTTTTAAATATAAATATTTTTTAATAATTCTAGAAAAAATAAGGTAACAATATTTAGAATATATTTATAAAATCATTTTTTTAAATAATTCTTTTTGAATAATTTATTAAATATTATTTTTTGTTTGGACAGTTTTTTTTTTTATGTTTACCTCCACCCCCTTAATGATATCCTTCCATGAATGCGTGAATTTTACGAAAATGTGCAGGATCTTCGATCGTATATTTTTACATGACTCTGATGTTGGCTGTTACAAAGAGAAAAATGTACGGGCCTTCGTGTACTTGAAGAACGATGGTGGCCCTTGTGGTGTCTTCAAGGAAGACGTACCACCTCGGTTTCTTTACAGGTGGTCACTTTTTCCACGCTTCGTATTTTTTTTTTTTTTTTCTTCACTTTTTGGTAACTGTATTGCATGTTCCAGTTTCACCTTACCGGAGTTTCAGCACCAAATTGTCTTGGTAGGATGACTTCAAGAGAGTCGGGACCTTTCTTGATTAATCGCTTTCACGATTTAATTTCTTCAGTTTTTTATACGAATTCGTTTCCCTCACTATTGACCCGAATTACATTCTCATTTTGTTCGGTTTCTTGTCTTCGCACACGTCTTCATCGTCACTCTTGTCATTGATTTCATTGTTTCGGAATTTGAAGTATTTTTGTTTATTTAAAATATTTTTCGTAATTTTTTTTGTTTTTGCTTCATCAGTATTTTTGTTTAATTATTTAATGATTTTTTTCGAATAGATTTTGACGTTGTTCATAAACAACGTTTTTTTTTATTTTATTCAGTGTATTGTGACATTATTTTTTTTTTCTCGTTCTCTCGAATCTTCAACGACTTTGTGTTTTTTTTATTTTTGAAAAAAGTGAAGTTTGATTTGTCAAACAAAATTGTTTGAATTTTTGTTCGTATTGAATAAAAAATATCTTTGTATTTGTTTTTTTATTTTATTTACTTTTGATAATACCATTATTTTTTGTTTTATTTTTTTCGATGATTCAAACAAAAATTATTGAGTGTTTGATTACTTGAGTTAAAAAAAACCGAAGTAATCTTTGATTATATAATTACTTTATTCATGATTTTTAACAAGTATTACTTAATCATTATTATTAGATTTTTCGATTTTTTAGAAATACAAAATATGCGATTTCGTAAAAATAAGAATTATGCGATTTTGTAAAAATAAAAGATTTCGATCGGTTGAAAAATCAAAATAGTATTTCGCCTCCTTTTGCACAAAGTACATCGCTATTATTTCGAAAGGTATATCACTTTTTTTTTCAAAAAAATATTTCGCCCCTTTTTTTCAAGATATATTATCCTTTTTTTCAAAAAAGTTTTTCGCCTCTTTTTTTATTCAAAAAAAGAATTTCGCTTTTTTTTTTCAAACAAAATTTTGCTTTTTTTTGCAAAAAGTATTTCGGTTTGCTTAAAAAGGTTTTTTTGTTTTTCGGATGACTCTTGATTAGGGGTGATTCGAAGGTTGGATGATGAGTGCACTCGATGAAAGTCGATTAAAAAGGGTCTTTGAAAATGGAGCGGGCAACGAGGATCACTCATGCCCAATGACCTGGAACTCAGTCTTGTACAAGAATCCGTGGGAAGAAATGAGAAAACTTTCTCGAGCTCGATCAACGCCCATTGGGATTTTAAGACAGTCGCCCTAGAAAAAAGATCCAAGGGCGTTCGACGAAACGAGGTGTCCGAGGGGTATCGTCTATCGCGTCTCGTTAGTTATCTGCGAACACTCGTTTGTTGTTTTTTTTTTTTTTTTTTTTTTTTTTTTTCTTCTTTTTTTAAAATTTTTTGGGGTCGGAAATTATTTTTTTTTAAGAACTTATAGATAACTATAATCGTATGATTGATAGTGATAATCGTTTTTGGAGGCGCCAGTCTGACCGGAAGTTACTGAAGGGCTTATGTTCGCCCTTTTGCAGGGAGAGACTAAAAACTGTTGAATTTCGAAAAAAATTGTTTGTTTGGGTTCGTTTGGGTTACTTGTTGCAGAATTGCCAGTGTATATTCGAACTAAATACGATTTTGACGTTTCTTTGAAAATTTGGATTTTATAATATTTTCTAATAAATCAGCACTCCGAAATGTCAATTTTTTACTTTCAATAATAATTGTCACCAAATTCAATGAATTTTCAACTTTTAACAATAATCGAATTAATTTCACACGTGTATAAATGTTAAATTATTTACTGAAAAATTCCAATATAATTTATGCATTATTATTTTGTCAAGAAGCGTTCTCCAATTTTTATTCTTCATTATTATTATTATTTTAAACATTCAACTTACGTTATAATAAAAAAAAAAATTCAAAGATAAGAAGAAATCGTGCTTTTTTTTAAATGTTTATACAGTTTTAGTGTGATTAATATTCATAAAATTAAAAGAATTTCGTATTGACGTTTATTGACAGTTATAAATGTTTATAAACATTTACGAATATTTATGAATATATATGAATTAATATATAAAAAGAAAAAAAATTATTATAATAAATAAACATTGTAATAAACCAAATAAAAATATAATAAATATATAAATATAACAAATATATAAATATAATAAATATTTATAAAGATTGGTAATAAACAATTATGGAAATAAATAAAATTAATTGATTCATAAATTGAGCGAGTTAATAAATTTAAAAAAAAATGAGAAAACGTTTGATAAAAAACATTCAGGTAAAAAGGCTTTCGAGACGTCGATGAGTGAAAGCAATCGGAAAATCAGAAAGTCCAAAATATGAGAAAGGAGCTTCTCACAAGTACCGCCCATAATTGATAAAGAAAACTTCTTACGAGTTAGTCGGACAGGGGCTGGTGAGAGGGACAAAAATTCTATGCCGAAGCTCGTTATCGCGGTTTGTCTAAGCGGTTGGCACGAACGTGTTTCCTTAAGTCTGTCCAAAGCCACCAAGTGACGGACGGATACGACGGGGATACGAAGGATGTTGTGCGCCAGGATACGTGTGATAAAAATTCTCCTGCTCGCGATAAAATCCGTTACATTATTAAAACAAAATTTTTTTTATTACCATGCTATTTTGTTTTTCTCGAACAATCAACACGATCGTACTATTAAGGGGTTAGTCTCCTGTGAAAATGTTGAAAAATCATTCGCCCCTTAAGGCATTTGAAATTGGAGAAAGCTCCAACGTCTGAATTAGAAAAAATCGATTTTTTTTTTTAAATATATATTTTTTTTGTCAATTAGTTATTATCATTGATAACGTAATTTTTTCTAGAAAAATCGAACAACAATGACTATATTTTGACGAAGATTGATTTTGTTTTTTGGCTGTTAAAATATTAAACATTTTTTATTTGCAAATATATATATTTTTTTTGTATTATGAAATATTGAAAATAAAATAGAAATTATGATATTGTTACTAAATATTTAATTTTTTAAACTGAATTGTTAAAAATAATCAATGTTATTTTTTCAATTTAATTTATGAGAAGTTTTTACATTTTCATGAAATTATTTTATTTCATAATTAATGATTTTATTTTTACAAGCTCGATCGAGTATTGATTCGATCGAGTCTACTTTTTTAATTAATATTCCTAGTTAATATTATTATTCTGATATTCAATGAATTTTATATACGTACATATATTTTTAATATGTCATATTAACATTATTACACACTTATTATTATTATTGCTAATACTATTATTTGAATCTTAATATAATAATATTAAAATTTAGTTAATTAATTTCATTAATTCGAAAAAAAACATCATTTCCTCAAATAATTTACCAGCTTACAATAAAGTTTAACAAATCCAAACAAACAATGTTTAATAAATAATGTTTAGCAAATGTTTAGCAAATTAAACATTATTTAATAAATAATGTTTAATGTTTATATTTACAAATAAATATTTTGACGATAAAAAAATATATTACACGTGAAAAGATTTAAATAATTAGTAAACTAAATATATAAATAAAAATAATTGGGTTAAAAAATATTTGTTTGTAATTATCTAAAATTATCTAAAATTGTTTCCTATTTTACATAATCGTGAACAAATATTTTGTAACCCAATTATTTTAGGAGTTTCCTGGAGCGGTGGAGTTTCCTCAAGAAGGAGTCAACGAACGTTTTGATTGTAACGGTATTTAAACGAAAGTTCAAACCGTAGTTTGTCCTAGGGCCTGAGTCCCAGTGGCCACAAACTTGAGCGACGCCGAAAAGGGTGCGAGGTTAAGGGTTGCCTTTCTTAAAGGGGAGTTGGGAGGCTCGCTAGGCAATTAGGAAAGTGTCACATACATGCTACTATCGTAACGAGACAGGAGTGCGACCTCTTGTAACACCGTACTCACAACCAGCCCTACCACTTTCCGTAACACCCTGAGACGCTTCAATAATCCACTTTCTAATACATATTTATATATATAAGAGTTAGGGGGTAAGTTTGTCCAGATTTTGAGAAAACTCGAAAAAATTTGACGCCATAAGAATTTTTTGATTCTTTGATGTTTCGGTGAATCTGAAAGAATGAAGGATCAAGATTGTTTCGTTGATTGGTTTTTTTAGAATCGAATTTTGATAATTTAAATTTGTAGAAATGGTAGACGTGAACTTCGTATTTGAAACTACTTAATGAGGGAAATCCAATGAGGGATGGTATTGGATGGATATAAGTTGGTGAACAAGGTCGATGAAATCGGTTTGGGAATCCCATTGGGTGGAGTTTTTGGTACTCATGATAGGGGTCCAATTGGTTATTGGATTCAATTTGGTATTGAAGGCAATTGATCCAACGAAGAATTGGAACGAATTTTTCATTGGGTTTAATCTTTCATTGAGTCGAAACCTTCATTGGCTCTAATTCTTTATTGGGTTTTATTCTTCATTGGCTTGAATTTTTATTGGGTCCAATTTTTTATTGGATCCTATCCTTCATTCAGTCCAATTCGTCATTGAGGCCGATCTATCACTGGTTCTAATTCTTGATTCGATCTAATTCTTCATTGGGTCCTATTCTTAATTGAATCAAATTGCTTCTTGAGTGCTCTTCTTCGTTAAGTCTAATTCTTTATTGGGTCCAATAGGACATTGGCTCCAATTCTTCATTGGCTCCAAATCTTCATTGCCTCCGATTCATCATTGGCTCCAATTCGTCATTGGCGCCAATTCATCATCGGCTCGAAATCTTCATTGGCTCCAAATCTTCATTGGCCCGATTCATCATTGGCTCCGATTCATCATTGGCTCCGATTCATCATTGGCTCCGATTCATCATTGGCTCCGATTCATCATTGGCTCCGATTCATCATTGTCTCCAATTCATAATCGTCTCCAATTAATCCTTCCATCCAAATGACAATTCCATCAATGAGCAACCATTCCAATCACCGAATATTTCTTCAGCCACAAAATAGCCTCCAAAGTAGAATCCATCTAAAAATGTCGAAAGCTAAGAAATCGTTATGGAAAGTCTATCGAGACATGGCAAACGTCTATTCCACCAGGACAATTTCGCAAAGTGAAACAAAAAGAAGAATAAGAATAATAAAAAAAGAAAAAAAAAAACAAAAGAATCAAATTAACGGAGAGATCAACAACTCGGAAAGCGGCGGGAGAGAATAAATTTTACCGGTGGGGGATCGCGAGCGCGCGAGAGGGGAAAATAGGCGGTGCGAGAATTGCACTGACGTTAAGTTACGAAGAAAGAGAGAGAGAGAAGGCCCCATAGGGTTCGGGGCGAAGAGCTTCGGCACGTGGGAAAACGTGAAAGGATAATCCTTGCGCGCGGATGAAAGCCTCCTCATCCTATGCCCGGTAGGTCGTTGAAAAACCCGGCCTGGTAAACGTGACCACCACCCAACAGAAACGACCGACTCGAACAGAAGTTGCCCGTTGAGTTGTTGGAGGCACCCCCCTCTCGGTCATTCCCAGAGAGGGGAGAGAACACCTCGTCATTTTAGCTACGTTGGACGAGGATAAGTAGCCGCATCTCGGTAAACAGGTAAAAGAGGCACGATCTTCCCGTCGTCTTTTATCTCCGAGTTTCTTACTTCCTCCCGCCCTCTACCGGCGAGAAACCCAATGCCCAAATAGATGGGATTATCTACCGTCTTTATTTCTCAAATGAAAGAAACAACGAGGCGACCGAATAAACAACAATGACGAAGAACTGTCAATCTAGAAACTTTCATCATGGATCCTGATGGCAATTGGATGATGAACGGTTTAGAGGATTTAGGTTAATCATTGATTCAAAATGTCCTTCAAGTAAACCCTGATATAGTTACCAAAAGTAACGAACTTTGAACAGTTTTTTTATTTTTTCGAAGCGAAAAAAATGATCTTCGAAACGACATTTAAAAGAACATACGGTGGTGACAATTTTCTTTGACTTAATTTCGCGTATATTTGAATTTTGGAAAAAGAAACATTCTGGAATGAGCATTTCAATGAGTTGGAGTGGAAAATAAACTTCCCCTTAAGGTTGATTAAAAATCGAAGAGTGCGTTGACTTAGTCATTGAAAATCCACGGATTTTGGTACCAAAATTATAGCGTTTGATGAATAATTCTTCAAGAAAAGTACAAAAAATCAGATTTTAGAAGCGAACGATAAAAATTGACAGTTTTATCTGATTTTTCGTCTTTTTAAATTCACGATTGTTCGTTCGCCTTGTAAGACATTAAAACCAAGTTAAATCTCATCATACGAATGTAAAATATCCTGGAGAAGGTCCCTGTCCGTTGAATTCTGGATCCCTTGTAATAAGGGTGATTCCTGTATTTTGATGACTCTGGTAACCCCAATTCTCGTAGCCACCACACGGACGGTACACTCAAGTATACCGAGCCCACGCACGGAATGTACAATCAGTGTGATTGTTTGACGCCCCATAATCAGAGTCCTTACCCCTTCTTTCGCCAACTCCTTCCTCATCTTTCTTTTCAGTTTATCCGAGCGGTAAGCTTGTTTTATTATTTTCCTTGGCTTTATCGTTTTATCCTTCTTTATTCCTCTCTCGGTTAACCTTACTTTTCAGTATAAAGTACTCTCTTCGTTCTTTGTTTCGACCGCCACGTACGAAAGTTAAGAATTCCAGAATTTCATTGAATCAGCCAATATTGGGTCATATGTCACAATTGTTTAAAAAAAAAAAAAAAAAAAAAAATGGTATTTTACACATTTTTTACCATTTTTCTTTATCATATTTTTATTTTGATTATTTATAATGATTATTTATTGTTTTTTGTTTGTTTGGGTTTGTTATTTGTTATTTTTTGTTCGTTATTATTATTTGCATTATTTGTGATCTCAGTCTTCCTGACTCGAGTCAAAAGAGTCCACCATTACTGAGAGCACATTGAAGTGGCTGGTTGGCTTATTTACTGTGAACGTTCGCTTCTTTACAGTGGCAGCTCCGGGTCTCATTACCCCGATCACGACTCGAGATGAGACCGTAGACTCCGAGGGAAAACGAGAAACGGAGACGGTTACATTATGGAAGATAGTGAATAATCCTCGCTTCTCTTTATCCACCTTTTTTTTAAAAATAATTTTTTTTTCTTTGCCTTATTTCATCTCCGTTATCTTCTTCTTATTATCATTCTCTTTAGATTCTTTCTTGGATTTACGAGAACATGGAAAGTGCTTGAGGATAAAAGGTTGACGAAGTATAAGATTGGGTGATACTTCGGATGTCTTTATCAGGCCTGATTGATAGCTGTGAATCTTGAATTTGTTTGGGTTTGTTTGGGTCCACCTTTGAACTGAAGATTCTTTTTTGTTTTTATGAAACATCGAGTTTTTCATGTTACTTCCGTTTAAATTTGTTATAGCATAGTTGTTAAGTTAAGTTTTAACTAAAACTGTGATATTTGATAGTAGGATCGATTGGTTAGGTTAAGGAATTGCGCCCGCCATTTTTTTAAAATCGAAATTGTACGAGTTAACATTTTTTGTGAAAATCAGACCGAGCATCTGATCGAGCATCTGTCATTTGAATTACGGAGTTTCATAAAAGCTGGGCTTCATTGAAATTTTTTCAATTTCAGTGCGTTGTTTTTATTGGATTTCGTTGAACTTTGTTGAGTGATTCTTATCGAATTTAATTGCATTGAGTGAATTTCATTGAATTTAATTGCATTGAGTGAATTTCATTGAATTTAATTTAGTTTCATTGCGTGATTTTATCTGAATTTCATTTAATTTCATTTAATTGAATTGAGTGAATTTCATTGAATTTTATTGAGTGATTATTACTGAATTTCATTGAGTGAGTGTCATTGAATTATATTGGGTGAGTTTCATTGATTTACATTGAGTGAATTTCATTGAATTTCATCGAGTGCTTTTTATTGAATTTTATTGAATTTCATTTAGTGATATTCATTGAATTTCAGTGACTGGATTTCATTGAATTTCATTGAATTTCATTGAATTTCATTGAGTGGATTTCATTGAATTTCATTGAATTTCATCGAGTGCTTTTTATTGAATTTAATTGAATTTCATTTAG
>JAPYZI010006560.1:0-14952 GCA_030523105.1 Ophioninae sp. A BG-2022a | reverse complement strand
GGGGGGGGGGGGGGGGATTTTTAAATCTCCCTGATTAAAGTTTCAACATGACGTGTGAACACTTTTGAATTCATGTTTTCTATGTTTTGTTGAGAGAGAGAGAGAGAGAGAGAGAGGGCGATAAGAGGGAGGGGAAAAGGGGAGAGGAGTGAAAAATGGAGACAGTCTCGGTTCGCCCTAAATTATGCACGTTCTCCCAGCCCTTTTATGTTCATTCCCATTCAAGTCCGTATACTCGGTGAGACAAAAACTCCCACATTACAAACTTTCACCCTCGCGGTCGTATCGTTTTTTATTTTTTTATTTCGATTTTTCTTTTTCTTCTTTTTTTTTTGTTTCTTTACTCCCAACAGGGATTATCCTGCCGTTGCATACATTCGAACGTCACACGTGTATTTTTCCTCTTCTTCCCACCGTCCCTCTTAGCTCCAAGCTTCCAATTGCCCTCCCACGTAAATCCTCAAAAAACGTTAGAAACGAAGACTGAAAATAAACTGCAAACCGAAGTCGTCAACCTCGGTTCGTCATTCGACAATGCAAAAATCCGGACAACGCTGATGTTTCCAGAGGGCTAAAAACCAAAAAAAAAAAAATAAATAAAAAAAAAATATTGTTCGTAAAGAAAAAAGTCGAGAGACGACGGAAAAAATTGAATCTTTTGCCCTCGTCAATCGTTGACCAAAACCAATGGAACTATATTATTAAGAATTTTTTTACATTAAGATTCTGGCTTCAACGGAATTTTCGCTGTAGTCTCATTTTTTTGAAAATTTCGTTGTATCAGAAAAATGAATACTTTTAAAGGCTTGTTTTTTTTCTCGATTTTGCTTCATAATTGATAACAGCTCGCATTGATAACGGCTTAAAAAAAAAAAGAATTGAACGCGAGACGTTTATATCGATCTTTTGGGAATACTAATTCACGAGTGGCCGATATTTCGAACGACCGGTTTTACCTAACCGCTGCCACAAATCCCAGTAGTTAAATCCGAGTTATCGACGAGTTCGTTAAATTCGAAGGAGTTATTCAGTTTGCCGAATTATCATTAATATATGCGCGTACCATAAGTCTATTGGGATTGCCCTCCAATAGGGTTTATATAAGCGAGATTTATGGCCAATATTGGCATCGCCGTTTGAGGGATATTGAGGAATATCTAGTAACTTTTAATAGATGTACACGTACGAACATGTATCCAATCGCTGTCACGGGAAATACGTGAAAGTTAGCGGTTTCTCGAGGCTTATATGAGTTACCAAATTTCAATATGTCCGCCGATCGAAACTAATCCGAACTGTGCAATGTCAGTAAAAGCTCGTTCGAACGATCAACTCCCAGCTACGACTCGCCAACGTCCTATCGCACGTTTACCCTTTCGATTACACGAATTCTTAATTAACCCCGAAAAACTTATCCAAAGGATAATCTGCGGAATTATCGCAACCGTTCGGAGAAGAGTCGATTCGATAATAAATCGAATACTCTTCACTGATTAGTAAGAATATAGTATATTCGATAAAAAATATAAAATAAAGTAATTTCGTAAAAAACAGATATTTTTTTTATAATTTTTATAAAGCGGTATAAAATAAAAGATTAAATTTGGCTATAAATTATTTTTTTTTTCAATCGCGTTTCCTGTCTGAATTTTTGTAGACAATTTTTCTCAATTTTTTCAATGAATTGTATTTATTAATTTATTTAGAATTATTCTGGAATTATAAGGAATTATATATTTTTTTTTAAATTAACATTGTTCGAACAATATATAAAGTTAAATTATTTTTTATGAAGCAGTATAAAATAGAGGATTAAATATGGCCATAGATCTTTTTTTTTTAATTGTGATTCCCGTCTGATTTTTTGTAGAACATTTTTTTCCATTTTTTTTTTTCAATTAATTATATTTATTAATTTCTTTAGAATTATTCTGGAATTATAAGGAATTAAATTTTGAAAAATTAACATTGTTCGAACAATGCATAAAATAAAATGGTATTTTTAAAAGCAATATAAAATAAATAATTCATACAAAGAAAAAAGAATGATTAATATTTTTTTTTATCGACATAGATGCACCATTTTTTTCAATTCAGTTCCCTGTTTCAATTTTGGAAGATAAATTTACCCAATTTTTTCAAAGAATTATATTTATTAATTTCCTTAAGATTATTCTGGAATAATATTTTCTTGTTGTATAAACAATTGGATAATTGTACACTTTGAGGGAATTTTTGTTTTATTTTTCATGAATGAACCTGATTTATTGGACATTCCCTTTTTTTTTCACTTTATTTGTCTCTCCAATATTTCTGCTTTTGCGGAAATGTAATTTTTTTTCGTCCCTGAATTCGTAATCGGTTTTTATTTGCTATTAGGAAATGATGGGTGCTTCGCGTTCTGCAGAGACTATTCGCAATATCTCATCGACGAATTATCGATTGTGAAACGAAAAAGATGAAGGAAACTCACTGTTCCGTCAGTGTTGAGCAAAAAAAAAATATATGTATGCGTGTATGTATGTTTGTGTATGTCCAATAGAGTTATTAAAGTGTTCACCTCTTCTAATCGATTTTACGTGACCCCCCAGTGCTTGTACACCTCAACTCGATTCTTCGATTTCGCTTCGCGTGATAAGAAAAACGCCCGTTGGGTCGTCATCTTCAATAAAACTCTTCCCAATAAAAACTAGTAAATTCATGAAACGATTTATCAAAAGCTTTATTCGTCTTCCAAAATAATCAATAATTCTAAAATATAGTTTCCTACCAGAATTAATATTTTTCATATAATAAATATTATTATTTTGTATAATAATAATAATAACAATTATTAATAAAATTTATTACTATTAATATTATTATATTATTATTCATTTATAATTATAATTATTTGTTATTTATTTCCACAATTATAAAAGTCGTTGAACTCTGCAATTCGGATGTGCATTTCGTAACTATATTAAACCTGTAAACAATTTTTGACGTCAATAATTGAATCAATATCAATTTATAAGTCACGATTAATATTTGTAAATGAACATTTTGATAAATTTGTAACTAATTAAAAAATATATACATATATACAATTGAACAGAAAAATGAAAATTAAATTGTTAAATATTAAAAAATCGTAAAATACAAAAAAATACAAATTCAATTTTTAAATGAAAAAAAAAAATGTTATTATTTTCATTTTAATTATTAGTTGAATATCAATTCCCAAAATATTAGAGCAGAGTTTCAACGGTTTCGCTGAACGTCATTGACGCGAATGGCAGTGAAAAATTGGAGCGAAATAATTGCACAAAGACAATTGAGTGATTAATTTATCGGGCTTACGTACACCATCGTTCGTCCATTATCGTGACGTAAGAGCGTCAAAAGTGAGCGTGGGGGAATTTGAGTTCAGGCTAATGTGGTTCACAGGGACAAAATAGTAGATCCGTTTTGATTGCTTACCTTGACTTAATTGCCTGAAACCGCACCCGAGCCACGGAACGTGCTCCAACGTACAAATAGTGTCATGACTGAATTCTGGTTTTCTTGTTACATCACAGTGTGTAAGAGGAAGCTCACGTGCATCAATGCCAACCAGCATCCTTCTCGTTCCCTAACCTACGATTACGCATGCATGTTCACCTTCGCATTAATACAGGAAGCTTGGAGATAGACGTTTCCACATATTTATCAAACGGGAAAGTTTCTCACGCTCGCAAACCGGAAATGCATCCCTCGAGGACTCCCAGCCTCGCGGTAATCCGGAGACGGGTGGCTTTCCTTCAACGATCCCTTTTTGTCCCTTTCTCCCTCACTTTCATCCTGAACAAAAGCATTTCTGCACTCTCGGAGCATCGAGGAATATCTTTGTCTCCCCCTTAACGAAATAACCCTCAAAATCGATCTTGAATCTTTAAGGGCTGATTCATTTTTGTTAGACTTTAAAAACATGTAGAAATAACAAGATTAATGTTAATTATGAATTTATTAAATTATTATACTATTAAAAAATTTAATTATTAAATTATTAAAAAAACTATTACATTATTAAAATTAACGTTACTTATGGATTTATAAGTTACTTATGGATTTATAACGAGCCTACTGGAATATACTCAAACAAACCCAAACAAACTTGATAATTTATGGAAATAATTAAGATTGTTTAGGTTTGTTTGGGTTTGATAATTAAAAATGTCAGTCTTCTAAATATCACTAGTGGTGGCTAATTAAATTAATTTATAACAAAAAAAATAAAAAAATAATCATTAAAAATACGTTGTAATAATGTAATATTTAATTTACTAATAATATTTAGTAAATTAAATATTATTTTAATTTACTAATCATTTTTAATCGATTGAATATCACAAATTGTTATTAACATTATTATTATTGATATTAACAAGATAACTAGTAATATTTGGTAACATGAATTATTTCTAACTACTATCAAATATTAGTAACAACGATGTTGGTATTTATAATAAATATTATTATTAATACTAATTTATTAACGTAATTATTATGACCTTTGAAATTTTTATTATTATCATTAAATATCAATACAGCTAGTAATATTTGGTAACAAATAATACTAATCACTAGCATTAATGTTTGTAATAAATATTGGTATATCAAATTATCAATTATAATTAGGAAAACTAATTAAATTCGACAAAAACGGAATTCCCTAAAGTGATCTCGATTAAAAATTTCATCATCCCTGTGTTTTTATACGTAAAATAAAATGGGACGGAAAAGAAGAAACCATCGTTGAAAATGGTAACGCTAAGGATCGTTAAAAAAATAATTCGTCGTGAACGGAAGTGTACGGTTGTTAAATTTATAAACGAAGGGCCCACTTCCACCGAGAGCCGCAAATTAAATACTCCTCGTTCGCTTTATCACTCGTGACAATATTGTTCGTACGTTGGATCGTGGTCTGAGCATAACCGCCTCTTACTACTTTCCTCGCTAAGGCATTTTCTCCCGCCTGTCGTTATACGCCCTATTCAATTTTCTTAGCGAATTGATTCACCGAGTCCCCTCCGGATTTTGATTCTTAATAAAAGAGGCGTAAAACTAACGTTTATATTACCATTAGGCAGGTCATAGCAGCGCTCGTTGAACCGTGACATTTTTTATGGAGATATCGAGCTTCGATTATATTTTTTTATTAACACATCCCTTTCAATAATAAAGTTTTCGTTGAGATTTCTTCTCATCGATGTTTTTTTTTTTGCATTCGTATTAATTATTAACGATCAATTATTAAATTATAACGTTAATTATAATTTTTTAATTAATTGCCTTATGAAAATATTTTGGAAAATTAATATGGCGAATATTAAAATTACTTATTCAAAACAATTATTTCAAATAGACGTTTTAGTTAACATTTTTCATTTCATGCCTTTTTTTCATAACTATGAAATTCTTTTATCAAAATGATTTTTTATATTTGTTTTTTTTTCTTCAATGTGATAAACGTTTTTTAGGAAGCTGAAAAATGGTTTGACCGTAATCTTTTCGAATTTGTAATAAAATAAATATTGTCTAAAAATTAACACAATTACGAGTCCAGTTGGTTAAAAAAAAAGTCGTCAATTCCTGATTTTACAAAATTCATTGAAATTCACACTATTGTTATTCCAAAAACTAAGCAATCCCATCGTCTCTTATTTTTTGTATAATTTCTCGAAGCGTATCTGGTATAAGTGCATAAAATAGCGATTTGTTAGCATTTTCCGATTTGTCAAAATCAGTACGTCAAAAAAACAACCGGTCGATTATTTGTTACCGCTAACAATTTCGAGTGGAAGAATATGCAATTTTATAAACAGAATTTTAAACAGTGTAATTAAAAATTCTTTCAACTTTCCCATATCCAATGAAAAATGAAAATCTTTTCAGTACCTAGTTTAACTAAAAAGATTTTAATTTTAAACTCGATAAATCCCAGTTGTAATCGATTGAAAAATAATCTTTTGGCAGATGAAAAAATATCCATTGCAGTTTTATCGTATTTTTGAAACGGATGGATTTAACTGCTGTCGACCTACGAATACACGACCATGAAAACAGTGATTCCGTTAGTTTCCTCCAATACATTTTAGGAGATTTGAGGATCGCACGCGTTGCAGAAAACGAGGAATTTGCGGTTACCAATTATCGCTAACGCTTGCCATACATCGGCTAAGCGATATTACAAATCGGGTGCATCAAAATCCACGTAATTAATGGAAATTGGTTGAAACGTGGGCAAGGGAGCACATCTGATGACGATGTACGATTCAGCTAACTGCGAGCGCTTAATTAACGCGAGGCAAATTACAGGCGGTATCTTTCAATGGCTCCCTCTTTTCTTCCGCGAGTTATATCTCCTTTATCATCCTTATTTGTCTCCTGCGCTTTCATTAAGGGCCTACGAAAACGTACACCCGCATACTTTCGAAGCCGAGATTCTCTCCCCTTTCATCAAACTACATGCAGAATTAAGGGCATGACGAGCACGCCTCCGTCCACTTCGAAATTTTCAAACCACTGTTCTCTCGAACGGCTGAACCGATCGGTACGAAATTTTTTGTGAGCGTTCAGGACGATGGCACCGAGGGCTTCCTGCTCGTCATTTTTTTTTAATAAAAATATTTAATCCTTGAAAAATCGGCTGAGTCGATCGTTTCAGACGTTTGAGAGAATTAACTCTGATCATGATTAATTTTGAAAATATATTCCATCATCAAGATTTACGATCGAGAGATTTATCAGACTACTGATCAAACAAATTATAACAATTGTAACTTATATAAATTATAACAATTATAACAATTATAACAAACTAATTATGACAATTCATTAAAAAATTTCAATATAAATTGAGTTATAAAATGATCTTCGACGAACCCCAGCGAACTGCATTGTTGAGCAATTATTAATGTTAATAAAATGGTTTAAACATATTAATAACAATTAAGAACGGAAATATTGTTTCTTTGATTATAAATGTCAGTAATTAACAATGGCTGGTTTATTGTTTAAATTGGAAAATAAATACTTCTAAGCATAAATGTATTATTGTAAAAAAGTTATTTGTCAGGCTAAACGTGTATCATATGTTCGAAACTCTTAAATCCATGAGTCTGATTTTCATCGAAATTTTTCTTCAACATCCGGTTTGATTTCATTGTTGCAGATTTTGGCACGAGAGTTGCATCGACAAGGAAAAAAAAATGCAGAAGGGAATGATCACGTGGATGACACTGTCAATCGTCGCTGTTGTCACTATCATGGCAGCAGTTGAAGCCGTGCCATATCCGTAAGATTATTCTTTTTTTTTTGTTTTTGTCGTGGCTTTCAGCTTTGGTCATGAAAAATAAATGTTTCAATCCAAAGCAACGCAAAAAAATAATTCGCTTGTCGCTCACACGGGGGTATTTCTTGTTAAATTACTTTTGCATTTCCACCCACAACCAATTTCGTTCCCGTCCACCGAACAATCATTTTCACCTCGACATTTTCACACGTTTCAACTTTTCACCCACAATCTTTTGCTTCTATTTGTCAACTATTTTTTTTTTTTTTTTTTTTTTTTTTTTTTTTTTTTTTTTTTTTTTTTTTTTTTTTCGAGATTGGAATTGTTACGCGACAATTGAATCGCAGTGATGGCTCGAATCGGTTAAACGTTCATTTTCAATGTATCCAATAACCATTGAAAAAGAGACAAAAATTGATAATGAAAGTGGTCCCGGTTCGTGTGTTTTTCAACTTTCCAACATTTTTATCGCTGTTTCGTGAACAGTGGAAATCACGTGGGGTGGAAAAAGTTGGGGATGATAATTCACGGCAACGTGGGAAGAAATAAAACCTCCAACGAATCGCGGTTCGTCCATTCTAATTCACGGAAAATTCATTCAACTAATGGAAACGATAATGAATAGTCTGGTACGGGAGAGGGTAAAGGTTTCTCCCGGACGTTTCGGAAATGGCACGCTGAACGATTATACGAGAGTAATCGCAAACTCGACTGAGAGGCTTGAGGATACTTTTATATTAATGCGTGTACACGTGTACTTACTACTCGACCATTTTTCTTTTCGTGTGATCGCTTCAGTTCCGAAAATACAACGCCAGATTTTTTCTTCATACTTATTAGCTAATTACATTTTTAAATAATTTACTCGTTCGGAGTACGCGTTGAAGTGAATTTTATTGAAATTAAATTCAATTTAAATCGAATTCAATTCAATTTTATTTCGATTAAATTAAAATCGAATTCAAATTAATTTATTAAAATTCAAAAACGTTTAATTCAAATCGAACTTAATTTAATTATATTCAAACTTCGACTAATTTTAATGGCAACGAATTTAAATCGAGATTAATTTAATTTTGCTTCGATATTCAATTTCAATAAAACTTATGCGATAAATCAATTTTAGGGAGCGATGGACATAGCAATTTTTGTTTGTTTATTTAGACGACCGGTTTACTGGGACCAGTGGGAAGAGGAGGACCCGGAAGTAATAATGGAGTGGCTCTCTCGAGTCGGCAGTTTCGTGCGTGTTCCTGGTTCTGAAACGTAAGTTTCCAACGAAAATCGATGTTTCGCATTTCCGTAACGGCTTAAATCTTCCATAAATTCATCAATTAGAAATTCTCAATAAACTTGATATAATTTTTTTTGTGTCCAGATTTTTAATGTATTCGCTCTAATTTATAGTCGTGGCAAACTTTTAATGAAAAAAACTATTAATTCCAGCGAATAAATATTCGAAAAATCATTTCATATGAGTCTAACAGAGATCTTATAAAATTTCAATAAGATTTTCAAACGAAATTCAAATTTTGGTAAATATCCGGAAATTTAACTCCTGTCGGAATATTACCAATTTTTTCAGTTTCTTTGGGTTCGTTTATTTCGTTTTGTTTGTTTGGGTTTGTTTGGGTTCGTTTATTTCGTTTTGTTTGTTTGGGTTCGTTTATTTCGTTTTGTTTGTTTGGGTTCGTTTATCTCGTTTTCTTTGTTTGGGTTTGTTTGGGTTCGTTTATTTCGTTTTCTTTGTTTGGGTTTGTTTGAGTTCGTTTATTTCGTTTTCTTTGTTTGGGTTTGTTTGGGTTCGTTTATTTCGTTTTGTTTGTTTGGGTTTGTTTGGGATCGTTTATTTATTTCGTTTTGTTTGTTTGGGTTTGTTTGGGTTCGTTTATTTTGTTTTGCTTGTTTGGTTTCGTTTGGGTTCGTTCTTTCGTTCTTTTTAGCGGGAATTGCACTTACGAATATTTACCAAAAATTTGTTTCTCTCCACAGCAACAAGCGAGGTCTGGATCTTGGGCTGAGCAGGGGATTCAGCGGTTCTCAGGCAGCGAAGCACCTAATGGGGCTCGCAGCGGCGAACTATGCCGGAGGGCCTGGAAGAAGGCGTCGCTCCGAGCAGGCGTAAAAGCCAACATTTTCGTGGACCGGAAGTGAATAACAGAGAGAGAGAGAGAGAGAGAGAGAAGAGGAAAGAAGAGAAGCAAAAAAAAAAAAACAAGCCAAATAAAAATAAAAATTAAGAATAACGTTCGGTACACCATAAAGCAGATAATCCAAAAAATTAACCCACAAAAAGCAAGAGAGGGAGAGAGAGCGATAAAAATAAGGGATTTTGTTTAAATATTACGCGCACCAAATGGCTCAATTGTCGTCTTTTTCCTCGGCTACGTAGCACTCGAAAAAAAAAAAAATCGACACTTATACCTCGTCGGTGAATATAAAAGAGAAAAACCAAAAAAAAAAAATTAAAAAACGCAAACTCGACCTCCATTTCCCCATACTCGCGGATCTCAGCACCCTGCTTCCTCGAGCTGACGTAACGCTCAGCTGAGTAAGAATAATAACGGTCGATTTTACTACGCGCGGCCAGCTCGTTTCGAAAAACCGCCAAGTGTTTTTCCTTCTCGCTTTTCATTTTTTATTTCTTTTTACATTTTTTTTTATTGCTCTCTGCTTCCCCGAAAAAGAACGCACTTCGAAATATGAAAAAAATGAATTGAATTTCCGACGTAGGAAAAATCTTAACGCTCTAACAGTCTCGCTATTTTCTATACGTCCAAATTTATTTTTCTTCCACGATCGTAATATTCCACGATTACGATCCAACAATCTTAACCTTGATTATGGGGTTTGCGCGTCCCCATAATCATAACGCGTTATTTCTTGTTTCCCTTCTACGACTGATGCTTGCAACGTTATTTTTTTGGTTGTCTCGAATTTTGAGTAACTTCAGTTAATTTTCAGTTAATTTTTAGCAAGATTTTGAGTGAATTTTATGTAAAGTTTTGAGTGAATTTTATATAAAATTTTGAGTGAATTTTATGTAAAATTTTGAGTGAATTTTATATAAAATTTTGAATGCATTTTATGTAAAATTTGGAGTGATTTTTATGTAAAATTTTGAATGCATTTTATGCAAAATGTTGAGTGCATCATTTTATGCCAAATATTGATTAAACTTTGAGCAAAATTTATTCTAAATTCAAAGCCGATAATTTCAGTAAACTTTGAGTAAATTGCCGAAAATTGGCGCGAGAAAAGTACCTAAAAAAAAAAAAAGAAGAAAAAAAAAAGAAGAAAATATAATTGTTTCGCTTTGTTCTCTGATCTCCGCTCCCTTTCTCTCTTTCCCTCTTACACGTTGCCACCTCCTATTTTCTCGAGCGATAAAAATTCGCCTGCAGCCTATGAATCGAACGGTTGCTTCTTTATCGATGTTTCGTCATCGCAATCACGTATCCCCCGAAGTATTAACCGCACCAAAACTAAAGGACGAAAAATAAAAGAAGGCGACGGTACGATTCGAAAGGAGAAGTCTCCTTACTTTAGTACTACATCTTCTCATTCTTTCCGTAACGTAATAACTATGTAATTGGCTGAGCACAGATATAGATATCAATTAATAGTGACAGAGAGAAAGGGAGAGAGTAAGAGGGGGGGGAGCAGTGTAGAGAAGAAATGTGATCGATGTCTTTATTATTGTTATTTATTGAAGAAGAAGAAGAAAAAAAAAACTATATCGCGACGTGCAAAGGAAATACGTGTTTATTATGTATCTCCCCTGAATAAAAAGATCCGTAGCGATATGGGCAAGGTCGAAACTTAAAATACTCGATAAATGAGAATACTCTAATCGGTAGCTGGAAAAACAAAGTTGGAAATTGTGGAAGAAAAATGTTACGATATTTATATATATATATCGTAAATGACGCATTAGATAAAACCAAAAATAAAGTTAACGACTGAAAACCAGGAAGGAAACGGAGAATGAAACAAAAAAAGAAAAATGATCGAAGTTTCGTGCGCTCTGTGTACCATACAACTTAGTATCCTATCTCTTGTCCTTCTCTTCGGAATAATAAATGTTACTTTAACCCAGTTGTACGGCAAACTTTCGTTATCTCGATTTTAACCTGGCAATTACTCATTTAAATGCTCGCAATTATCAATGATATTCTTTACCTTGATATTTTACCAAAAGTTTTATCGGATCGTGCTTCCACCCGATGTTTGAAGAACGAAATAAATCCCGATGTTAGAAGAACGAAGCAAATCGCTCGTAGACTGAATCGTTTTTTTAATATTTCGCTGGGGGTGTTTGATTTTTATTTTTGTGGATATGTAGAACGACTAGATTGGGGATTGGATTGTTTTTTTTTTCGTCGAAAAAGTCGAGTGTCGAATCGATGACACCTGATTGATGATCAATAAATATTTGTTGCTTTTTTTTCGTCGTGGCATTTTCGAAATGATAAATTTATAAGAAAGGTGTTTTATTTTGTGGAATTTTCTTTAAGGTATTTTATGCATATTTTGTTTGGGTTTGTTTGTAACATGGATATTTATATAAGCACGCAGGTAAATAAATATCCACGTGCCGTTGTTGATCGAACGGCGATTATGGAAATAATCCTAACGATCCGCGGTGCATCGTATTTTAAAAAAAGTTGTTTGCCTCTTGTGTAAGAAGACGAGAGAGATAATATTTGCCGAACTACGTTGCTCGGTTATCTTTGAAAATTCGTAACGGTCGTAGCGGTAACGAAGCGGAGCATGCGCGCGCCGCCAAACACCGAAACTCGCACAAGTGGGAATAGAAACGGTGGGAACGAAAAATCCACCAGTCGAAAGCCACGTGACGACGAGGCTCCCCGCTCGCGAAAACTAGTAAAAGCCAATTTCATGTGGCGACGATGCGCAAACGGGTCTCGTTAACGTTGATGCTCGCTTATCGCTTCGAGCACGCTCGCACCTCCGAACGAGCGAACGACTCACTTCTACTTTGTACACGTTACTCATCGGCCATATTGCACTATTTTGCAATTCCCCATTGATAACCGAGGAGACATACGACACGCCCATCTTCTGAGCTTCTCTCGTCGTCCTGACACATTCGTTCGCGTACGCGTTACGACAGAAGCCGTTTTATCAAGCTTTTCGCGATAATTACGTAAGTGACGTTTTTTCGCTTCTTTTTTTTTTTTTTCTTTGCCTTTCACGAATCGTACGCGACGCGTGTGCGAACTTGGCGCAGGAACGAACGCTAGTGAGTGCAGTGTGCCACCCTGCGGAGACTCGAACTGATACTTTCGCGTCGCGCATGCGCCCGAACGCACCGAAAATGCGCGGCAACTTTCGTAACGATTCCGCGGCCCGTTTCGAAGATCCTGAACGTTTCGGATTGATACCTTCGTAATTGATAAACGAAACTTACGCTAATCGAATACTCGCATCGCCATTTTTGACCTTTATCGCAGTAGTCTCGAAACGCTTTTTGTTTTCGTTTTTTTTCGTACCCTCGAGATATTCTGTTTTGAGGGATGGAAAATAACACGGTGGATAAAGAATAATCATTTTTTTACCGTTATATAAACAATGATAAATATTTAATAGCGGATAAACAATTATTATTTTTTAATGACTGATAAACAATAATAATTGTTTAATGGTGGATAAAAAAAAGGTTGATTTCGCTGATAAAATAACGTTGACCGTGAGTCATTGTCTATCCCAAAATTCAGTCCGTGAATTTTCTCGAACAGAAAAATGGATCACACAAAAAGTTTTTTCGCGACGAATTGTCGAGCGGGCAGAAGAGGAATTTGCTCATCCGTGATTGTATTGGGCTTCATACTCGGTTCAGTATTATTAGCTTTCACCGCGTTTGCGCCGTCAACCGAACCCGATAGACTGAGACAGGTAGCGATTGTAAGTTAATTTAAGAAATATTGATTGTTTTTTCTTTTTGTCGATTTACTGGAATATTCGATTTAATATAACATAAAAATTATTAACTCAAGGTATTTCGTCACGGCGATCGAACACCCACCGAAACTTATCCGAATGATCCGTACAGAAATTACGAGTGGGAGGATGGCTGGGGCGCTCTTACAAAGGTAAGAAGGTTCAACTTGCCAATACTTTTAGCTGATTTTCATACATCTCAAGAGCGAAATAGCAGAGTCAAGAATTTGGAATATGTCGAAATCGATTAACCGTTTACACCTCAGTTTTTCAAATTATGACAGAAATTCAAAAAAAAAAGTAGCGAGAGAAAAAGTTGATGAAAATAAAAAGTTTAATGATTTTATTATTAATAAAGCATCATGGTTTGTATCATGTACGACACGCGTATGGTTTTTATTTATGCTAAGTTACAATTTCACTTGAATTAACGAATAAATATATAAATAAATACATAAATAATAAATAAATACATAAATAATAATTATTTATTCCCAATTATTATTCATGTACAAATATAAATCGAAGTCATGAAGTATAATTGAAAAATAAATAAAATCTCTTTTTTTCGGATCGATTTCCATAGAAAGGAATGGCGCAGGAATACACTCTTGGACAATGGATCAGAAGCGAGTACAATTCGATAATTGGTACGAAATATGAGAATTCGAAGACCCTCGTGCGGAGCAGTTACGCGGAGCGATGCATAATGTCCGCTCAGGCATTACTGGCCGGACTTTTCCGTCCTGATCTTGGGGATTACTTCATCGCCGATTTTCCCTGGCGTCCAGTTCCTGTCCACGCTACGCCGAGAAATTTGGACAAGGTATAAAAACGACGTTGTTACGCCGAAACTGTTCCATCGGTTTCGATGAAATTTTTCATACATCTTTATATCAGCAGTTTGTTGGTGAGCTCCAATATTATTTTCAATTCCAAAAATAAAACCTATTTTTGCCTTCAAATATAGTATAAGTTTCATGAAAAATCGCAAAATTGACTTTATTAAGCCGCCGATTGTTGAATTTTTCACATATTTCAAAAATCCCGGTTGATCAAGATCGTATGTGTCGTGGCTTTAAGGGAATATCGAACGCGTTCATAGCGATACCGAAATTTAAAAAAACAATTTTTCCCATACTTTTCAACCGCTTGGAATGAAATTTATTGTTCCACCAGAACTCAAAATCTTATCGACCGTCAAGAAAATTCAGTTTAACAATTTTCCCACTATTTTTTGAAGTCACTTGTCAATTGTTCACTGCGCTAATTCGTAACCTCCGTCGCTACGATAGACACCGTAAGCTACAGCAGGGAAAAATGTCAAAAAAGTATTCTAGAAAGGGTTTTTCCCTTTTTCTCAGTCTAATTTTCCACTTTCGGCAAAATCTCGGGTATATTCGTAATCAGCGGAAAATTTCCGATCAGATACACCCTTTTAATACTTAAAAAACGGAAAAAAAATTTTTTTCGTCCTCCCAGGCCAGTTTTCCGGAATCTCAAAAATCACGATATTTCAAAAGGTCGTAGGATGACCTTCTCGTTGGCTATGAAGATTCAATGGATGGGCTTGAAAAAGGTTTTTGCCTAACTTAAATAATGGCGTTGGATTCGTATCGATATCTTTTATAGTTTTCCCGGAAAGTCCACTCGAAAAATCGGAAAAAAAGAGG
>JAPYZI010006555.1:0-17579 GCA_030523105.1 Ophioninae sp. A BG-2022a | reverse complement strand
TCCAACGTTTTTATTTCACTTTTATTTTTTCATCCCCTCCCCTTCCCCCAAGCCACGTTCCTCTCCATAAATTATACTCGAAATGATCATTTTTCGCGATGATAATTTTTGCGTAATATTTACAACGTTAATTGGACACCCTGTACATAAACGTATTTTCGATTCTCCTCACGCCCCCCCCCCTTCTCACAATCGCCGCGCCACTGTTTCGATCGTCGCGAAATCTCGAGCCCGGCCACGTGGGTACGTCGTAAAGACCTGTTGATTTTGCCTCTCTCGAGGGCTCCTTCCTGCCCACGATTCGCGTTCACCCCCCGCCCCTCCGCCACCGAACATATTTCACCGCTGAAAGTGTACGAGCGAGTACGAATCGCGTGCGAATTTACGCGGAAGGCAGAAGGAAACGTCTCCGAGAAATTGAATCGTTTGAATTTAAATAGAGAAGCGTAGGCGTGGATGTTGGATGGGAGGGGTGGGGGAGGGGGGGGGGGGGAGAAGAACGAAAGAAAGGATACGCGTTGAAATTCCACCAGGTACGGTGTCCTCAAGGTTTTCGTCTTAACCACTTTCTTGTTTCCCGCGTTTTTTTCTTTTCTCCAACTCCGCGATTTTTGAAAACAATTTTCTTATTTTCGGCAAAAAAAAACTCAAAATTGTTTTTTTTTTAATTTTTTTTTATAAATACAAAATAATTTCGGCGAATGAAAAAAATACGTGTCAATCGAAATGGAATACAATGAAAGAAAAAACAAAAGAATTTTTGTAATGTTTTTTTAAAACAAATAAAACTCCGTACAATTATCTGTATAAATGAATTTGTAAAAACGGCGGGTGAACGAAAAAAAAAAAAAAATACGTTTTAATCGAAAAGGAATGAAGAAAAGGAAAGAAATAGGATTTTTTAAAAATGTATTTAGAAAAAAAATATAATATTTTACGTTTCTCTATATAAATGTATTTGCAGAAGTGAAAAAAATGAAAAAGTTATGGAGATCGTTGACGAGCTTCGATTATCGCGTTCGTATTAACTGTTACTTGGATTCTCGAGCGTTCTCGCTGCAGAGTGTTTTCGTTTTTTATCGGGGAGCTTGTCCACCCCCCCCCCCCCCCCCACACATATATATATACACATATATATATATAAACTCAACTCCGCCGCTTCAACTTCACATGGCCCGTATTCGAATGACGTGCGATGGTTAAAAAAAAAACTCGGCTTCACTCATATATATATATATATATAATATTCCAACAGAAGTATATTTATTCTACACATATTCCTAGGGCAAAGAAATTTTTTTCGATCGTTAAAACACGGGCCGAACTTCCCAGGCTTTTCTCGAGCTTCGATCGGCCCTTTTTCCAACTTCCACTTCACATCGCCCGTATTCGAAACTTCGTACGTGCCTGACGAAGGTTCGTCGAAAGAGCGAGTGTGTGAGAGAGAGAGAGAGAAAGAGAGATTGTAGAAAGAAAGAAAAGTCGAAACGAAAAAAAAAAAAAAAAAATCTCGACTTCAAACGCTGTTCCAATGGGTCACATGGTGCAAGTAGGTTCGAGTGGGGGCGGAGCGAGGGGGAGGGGGAAGCGAACGAAGAACCTGCGGCTATTCGGTCCTCGTTGCCGCTTCAACGCACCCGCGAACCAAATACGAGGAATTTTCGTGCGAGCGTATTGTGTTCTCGACGCAGCGATGCTACTCGCTAATCTCGCGAGGCGATCGCGCTCGCGTTCGCCGAAAAAACATTTATTCCGCGTATGAGAATTACAAAAATATCGAATTTTTTTTTTCGTACAGAAGGAAAGGAAAAGATCGCGAATTTTAGTTTGACGACTCAAACGATTGGATGAAATCAGTATTTTTTTTTTTTTCGAGCAGGAGAGGTGGATGCCGAAGACATTTTTCGTTTGGGTTTATTTGGGTTTTGAGGAATTCGTTTTTTTTTATTAATTCGTTGGAAAAAAAAATATTTTCGCGGATTTTTTTGGGCCTGTTTGAGCTAGGTTGGTATTTGTTTTTGGGTTTGTTTGGGTTACGATACTCTGAGTTGGTTTGGGTTAAGTTCGGACGTGTTGTTTGGTCTCCTTCTGATTAGCTTGATACTTCATATTTTGTTTATTAATTCGTTATTATCATTAACCATTCTTTCCCTCGAAAATGATGTTTTTCAATCGTGAATTTGTTTGGGTTCGTTTGGGTCAGCTCCTTTGTTTTTCGTTTATTGCGTCATTCATCGATTCGCTAAAACCTCGAGTTCTTTTTCTCGAATACTCGGGCGGAAGCTCGAGAGATTTTTTTGATTTTTCGTAGCTTCGGTCGGCAAGTAAGAGAAGGGCAACCAGGGGTAGATTTCGTGAGTGAAGTGGGGATGAAAGACGGATGGCAAAGCGCGCAGCTGCCCCTGGCGAGCGCAGAATTTTTCAAAAGCCCCGACTATCCACTTCAACCTCGCCCCCCCCCCTTCCCCCTCCCCCCACCAAGCCTCTTTGAAACGTTTCTACCAGTCGGTAACTCAATACGCGCCGTCTGCTCGCGACGAAGAGGGAACGGGACCAGAGAAAGAGAGAAACGAAGAAAGGGCCCCGAAAAGGGCCGGAGGAAGGGAGAAAGGTTATATCCAATGGCGGAGGGCCTGTTCTGGTCGCGGTAGTCTGCCAGAAAAGCAACGGGCGTCCTCCCCTGTTCCGAACGATAAAACTCTCCCCCGAGCGGCAGCTGTGCCGATCCAAACGCTTTTCTTCGAAGCGTACACTCCGCGCGCGCATCAATATTTATTCACCGCCCTTACTCATTTTTTTTTTTTTTTCTTCGTCTTTTCTTGGCCCTTCATTACTTTGTTTGGGTTGCACTAAAATTTGATAAATTTATCAAACAGCTCTTGATAGGATTCGAGCGAGCACGGAGTACAAATATATATATATATATATGTGTGTGTGTATAGGGTTTGAAAAATAAATCGAAACTCGTTGTCAGTCGATGAGGAGTAGTGCAGTAAATCCATTTGGGGATGGAAAACGGAAAATTAATTTAATGACGGAAAGAAGACAAAAATAATGTACATATTCTCTATCTATTTTGACGTTTTTTTTTAATCAATTTTTTTTGAACACGTAAACATAAATTTATATTTATTGAATAATTTTTAATTTATATTTATTTTTTGAAGTTTTGTTTATTAAATTATTTATTGATTTATAATTATTGAATTATTTATCGAACCTTAAAATTTCCATTTTCGAAAATTTCGCTACTTCGCAGCGTGAATTTAAGCACATTTTTTTAATTCACTCGAGACCGTGATTTTTTTGAATCTCTTAAGAATACGATTCTTAAACTTTATTATGCTATTTAGATTTTTCGAATATCTCAATTCGATCGAAATTTATGATTTTTTTCGCGAGTGCGTGCGATTTTTTTTTAGAGATGGGTAATTATTCGCGAAATTCTTCGCTTTCGTTTTAACAATGAGAACGCACGTTCGGTCGAAAGTCATAAAATCGAGGGAGACGTATGCAACACGTAACGTGTGTAAGATACATTTATCCTCGGGACGATCAATTGAGTCGCCTTCTTTTTACCGTGAACGCCTCGTAATCGCGTGTTCCCGACGCGCTCCGATCGTTACTTATTCCTCGCTATCGGCTCTCCCGCGACGCCGATTTTATTCACGCTTTTTTTTTTACCAACATCGCGTTTTTTGTCAACTCAACGTATCGGGGCGTATCGGGAAAAAAAAACACGAAAATTAACGCTTATTAATAAACTTTAACCCGCGATAACCCCCCGACGAATAAACGATCGTTACGAGGCGCACTTTTTTCAATCCTCGGGGTAATGCGTTTGTGTCACGCGAAATAAATTGACGACCGATTAATCGCTGAATAATTGGGCTGCTTTTTTTTTGCCGTAAAAAAAATGTTTTCTTATCAAAATAAAAATACATTCCGAGTAAAAAAATCTTAAAAAACGAAATAACAAATATATAAAATAAATAAATACGACGTTTTTAAAATATAAAATTAAAAAATCCGCGCAAAAAATATTGATATTCGAATGAAACGTGTTAAGAATTTTTTTTTTCGATTTTCCGGATCGTTGAAAAATCCATTTGAAAAAAAATCGGCAATCAGAGACGAAAGTTTCACCCCTCGTAATCTCACGATGAGCGAAGCCCGAAGTCCTAAATGGACAGTAGTGAGGCACTTGACACGTGCAGGCAAATGCTTGGGCATACATAACCGGATGACACGACACGTCCGAATGGGTACAGGTATTCATCGATACGTGATCGGGATACGAAAGAGAGTTCTTTATTTCCACATGGGGGCAAACGAGGTGTAGGCAGTGAAGGCTCTTCTCCCGTCGGCGCGTTAATGACGCGCGAGTCCTCGTCGCGCCCGCTGCGCTTCGCCTCGACGTTTCTCCGTGGGGTCTCGCCCTTCGCATGCGCGAATTCAAATCTTCACACAGCTCTAACGTGCGAGAGAAAGATAAGTGAAGTACGGCGAGACGAGTGAGGGAGGGAGAAAGGGCGCAGAGAAGGGGGGGGAGCGGGGAGTTTGCGCAGACGTACAGCACGAAAGAGAGACGGAGAGAGTGTGAGGTTATAAGCAACGTGCGTTTTCTCGTTGGCGCGCTCACACGGTCCTCAATTCTCTTTCTTCTCCTCTTCCTCTCCTCTCTTATTCATCCGCATTGTGTGTGTACCCATCTCTCGGTTCCGAGCCCGCGTGCTCTCTCGGCCGCCAGCCGCGGAGTAGAGAAAGAACGCGACGTGTTTGCTCTCACTGTTGCTATGCAGCGACGGCCAAGATCCGTGACCATGCCGGCGAGTTTATCTCTCCCTCTCTCTTTCTCTCCCGCGTTTTCTCTGTGGCTCTTTCGCTCTCTCGGTCGTGCTCTCCACATGTTCTCGTGCCCCCTCTCCTCCCTCGTGCTCTTTCCCCATATGATGATTATTCGCGGGCCAAAAACCAGCGAGGACCACGATGCCGCGTGGCGCTGTTGTTGCCTCCCGAGCTTACGTGCTCCCTCCACTCTCGTACTTCCAACGGTCCCGAGCCCCCCCCCCCCCACCTTCTCGCTTTCTACCGTTGGCGGAACGCTTCTGCGGAAATTCTGTTCGCCCTTCTCGCCCCCACCACGACTCCCTTCACATCCCTTCCTAATACCGAACTCGCGAGAATTTCGCCGACGCGCGCGGATCGACAGGATCACTGCAGGCGTACATTTTTTTTTTTCGATTTCCCGACTCTTTGCACTTTTGTTATAACAATGTTTGTTTATTCGTATCGAAATAAGGTTGCAATTGATTAACTTAATATTCGTGTGTTTATAAACACTTTAAATAAACATAATTTAATTGAAATTATTTCTTTTTTGGTAATTATTGAAATAAAGGTATTTATATTCATCGATAAAATCGGATCGATATTTCAAAGTCAAAAGTATCTAGATACGAAAAATCAATCGATCGTCCAGACAGCTAACTTTCTTGCAAACTACACGAAATACGAAAATATTTCCCACGAATATATTCCGTAAGTCACGTTTCAACACATGAAAATATAACACGGACGAGAATCTCGTGGCGGTTAACTCCCGCGCACGCAACGCCTCTCTTCCCCTCTATGTCTATATCTCTCTTGTTCTCTCTCTCTCTCTCTCTCTCTCTCCCGCACAACACGCGTTGCCACCCTTTTCGCGTTCGGTCCACGGTCTAGACGCGGCCGCAAGGACCGAGCAGATGACGCAACGTTGTTTACTTTTAAGGCCTCCCATAGCAACAGGTCGTTTTCCGCGGTTTCTGCGAATCTTCGCTGGGACCGCCCTCCCCCGCTGAGCCTCCCACCCCGCCCACTGTCAGCTCCCACCGCCTAGCAAAAATAAAGGACAAAGGAGAACTTTGTCGCGTATCGCGCGCACGCGCGCTCGTCCGTTCCCGAGGAAAAAAAAAAAAAAAAAAAAAAAAAAAAAAAAAAAAAAAAAGAAAAAAAAAAAAAAAAATAAAAAAAACAAAAAAAAAAAAAAAAAAAAAAAAAAAAAAAAAAAAAAAAAAAAAAAAAAAAAAAAAAAAAAAAAAAAAAAAGTAGAATCAAAGATTTTTCCAACACGAACGCAACCCAAGTGTCCCCATATTTTTCCGATTTTTCTTTCTCTCGTTTCGCGCTATTTATTGGGACGCTACGGGCCCGTATTTTCGCTTTCGCGTGCACCTACTGACTTTTGCTCCGCTATAAATATTTTGAACTCGCCTCTTTTCTTCCCACGTATCGCGTGGCGTAGTACGCGAGACTTCCCACGTCGACCGCGAACTAATTTTCGGAACGTTTCTTCCCGCTTCGCGTAGTACGTATCGGTAACTACTCGTGGTCTCGCCCGCGCGGAGCGCGACCTAGACAATATCGTCGCCGCGCAACCGCCAAACGGTTGTGTCTACACCTATATGCATAGGTGCTTACGTACCTGTGTGTACGCGTTTATTTTGAAGATTTTTGGGGGGATCGTGTACACTCCAGATTTCTTTGAGTCATTTTTGTTTCGCGTTTCGATTGAGCCTTGGTTTTTGAATTTGGCTTTCGTGAAGTTATTACCATTTGTCGCTCGAAATACCTTTCTTTCAGACATTTTTTTTCATAGACATTGAAATTTATTTTTTAATAAATTCTCGTACTCGAAATTCGTCATTATTTCGTCCCACGGAAAATCAGATTTTGATTTTCGTTGACATATATTTCTTATTCGGTATTTAATTATTTATGAATTATTTGTCTTCTCGAATTTGTTAATTGCGATATATTGTTTACGTACATGAATAAATATTGCTTAAACAAATTATATACTAAATAAATAAAAAATAAAATACCGAATAAGGAATAAGTAAATAAGCAGATATAGAATTCTAAGCACCGTATACGTCTATACTACTGCACATGCGCTCGACGCCCCTCGAGACTGTATAACAGAGTTCTCGTCACGACACTCGCCGGATAGAGAGAGCCTGGCGAAGACCGTTCGCGGACGCGTCCTTGATAATTCAACCACTCTTGGGAGTCGCCCGCGCATTCTCCTCTTCGGTATATAACGGGGTAATCGGCGCCTTCTCTTTCGTCCTCTCTATCTCCCTCTCTCTATTATTCCGTCTCTTTCCTGTCCACGACCCGCCCCACCCCTCTCCCCTTCCCCTTCTCGTTTCACGATCTCTTCCGCTACTTTGTCCGAGTTATCGCGCGTTGCACGAGTAGATTTATCCTTTCGCCGAGAATTGCTCGCCTTTACTCCCGCTACTCGGTCCGTCATGTTTTTAGGACGAATTTCACCAACGGCAAAAATGCTCAGAATCCAAACGACTTCTAACAAAAAAAAAAAATATGCATATATATATTTTCGTTTTTTTTTTTGCATTTCACTGGTTTTTTTCTATGATTTCAGTCCTTTTTTTTAATAGTTAAAAAAACGTTATTTTATCTAATTTTCGAAACAATGAAAAGAAAAATCGAAGGTGTTTCGTATAGCAATTTTGTCGGGTTTTCTGCACGGTGCAAAATTCCTGTCTCGGTCTCTACCTGAAATTCGTCCGAACCGCTTTTTCTGTGGCAGTCCGATGAAATCCTCGACGGGCGTGCGGGTGCTGGAGGAGGGGGGCGGGATTAATTCCGAAAATGCCGATGTGTATCGTTGTTGCATGGCAACAGCCATCGCCGTCGAAATCGACTGTTCACCGTTATACGTAGAAGTGCGCGCGTGCAACAAAACCGATGATCGAATGACTCGATGTTTTCGTGTTTTTTTCTCCGTCCCGATCTATTCCTCTCTCTTCCACGCGACTCTCCACCACTGTCGCATCAACATTGATGCTCGATATAAGTCCGTTCAAAAAATTTGTAAGCAAAACACACCGCTCGTTCGTGCAACGTCAGAACGTACGATTTATTCGTATACACGTTTCTCTCTCTCTCTCTCTCTCTCTCTTGGCAATTCGGCAATCTCAATTATTCGAATCACGGATAGAGCAACGTTTTCGGGGTGACCGTAATTACAAGTTGCCAACATGATTCTCGTGTTCGACATGAGCGATGATTATTAGTTTGGATAATGTGTGTGCGAGTGCTAATACACGTTCGGTTGCGTATGAAATCGCTCGTTCCCAATAAATATCGTTTCGCGGATTTTCTTCATATTCTAACGTAACTCTCAAAAAGATTTTTGGAGATGAACGTTAGGATTTCCGGAAATCGAATTTCGAAGGTTATTTATTTTAGCGCGTCTCTGCTACACTGATCAAACCCAAACAAACCCAAACAAACCAACCCAGGGGAACTGAAATAACCTCAAAAAACCTAATAATCCGAAAAAAATCCAAACGAATCTAAAAAAAAAACGTCAATAAACCCAAACAAACTTAAACGGATCCGAACAAACTCAAACAACTCAAATTTCGAACCGTCTAAAAATTCTACTCGCCAAAAATTCTCTCGCGTTTTTTTTTTAACGCGAAAAGCAAGTTTCGTGCAAAATTTCAGCTCGAAGAAATACAGGAATTTCGGTATTTCGCCCGAAAGTTTAAAATGGATTGTGTTGAAGGTCACAGGTGACGGTTGTCACCTGGTATTGACGTCGAGACGAATCCTGAAACGAGTGAAACGTCATAAATGAATTCCTTAGCGATAGCTTCGTGTCTCGTCCGTAAACGAGATTCGCCGGGAGCTATACTCTCGTACACATTGCCATTTTCCTCATCGTGCAATCTCGCTGCTCGCCTAGAAATACCGATAATAGTTTTGGCCCCTCGAATTTCTCGTGATCTTTGCACCATTAATATTTGTCAGCCAACGACCAGAGACGAGACGATCCTAGACTTTTTTTTTGCGCTCCACGCCGACACTGATATTACGTACGCGTTTTGAAAATTTCGTACGAGCTTGAATATCCACCGGGAACGAAAGAGACTGAGCGGAGGCCAAGGGAACGATCAGCTCGAGTAATTGCACGCGATGAATCGCTCCGGACGAAAAAATCGAATCAGTCCTGTATAAAAATATATATAATTTCGCATATACGTTCCGTACGTTTTTTTTTTTCCAACTACGCGCGTCTCTCTTTTCTTCATTACCGCAATAACGAAAATAAAAATAAACACAAAAATATATATTCTTTTTTAAATACGATAATAAAAAAGTAGGTCAAATTAAAAAATAGGTAAATAAATCTTGATAATAATAACAACAATAATAATAGTAAATAGTTAAAAAATGGGAAATTAATAATAATAATAAAAAGCCTATAATCATAACAGGAACGACAATAACGATGATAATTTGAAAAATAAATGTTTATAAATAAAAAATATACTACAAATATTCAACCAAATTGAATATGATTTTTCAATAAATAAATTAATTAATTAATAATATCTGAAGTACTAATACCTGTTGAATAACTAAACCGGGCGAATGTCGCGTTTTAAACGAAAAAAAACCAATTTAATTAAAAGTGAAACATCGATAACTCGTGACAAAGAAAAATAATTTAATAAAACATTTTTTTTCTAAAGGAAAACGTATTTTAAAAAATTATTAAGAATGTTTGTTCGATCGATATAATTTGAATTATTAATCGAATTTAATTCAACGAATTTTCGTCGTCTCGATCGCTTTCTTTTTCATTTTTTTTCTCTCTCTCTTTCTTCCTCCCCTCGTTCTTTAATTTTCGTAATTAGTAGGATAAGAGATAAGAGAAATTGCGGCGAAAAGAACCGGGCGTTAAAGTACGAGTTATAGCGGTCGATACCGACCGGTCCGGGGATAACAAAAAAAAAAAAAAAAAAAAGAAAAAAAAAAGAAAAAAAAAAAGAAGTACCCCTTGCCACGAGTAAGATGAGAGTAATTTCGTGAGACGGCCGTGCGATAACGCTTACCTGCGAGAGGGAAGAAAAGAGAGAAAGAGTGAAGGACGAGGAGGGGGGGGGGGAACTTCCCGAGGATCGACGCACAGACGGCGCGAGGCAGCTTTAGCGGTTCATTCATCGGCCCTCTGCCGTTTCTCAATGGAACGAGGGAGGAGGAAACTCCGTGAGAGCGAAATGAAAAAGATCTGCGCGCGCGTGTGCGCCTCGACCGGAGAGAAACGGAGACAAAGTTGCGAATACATTCGTCCTCCTCTCTTCTCCTTCCAAACTCTTCCTCTCTTTTTCAACAACCCCTTCAATAACTTTGGAAAATAAATAAAAAAAAAATTCAAATCGAACACAAAAATCGAGAAACAATTTTTTCCTTATTTGAAAAAAAAATGGATATGTTGAGATTTAGTGTTAAATGTCGGGACAAATATTTGAAGATATAGAAAAAATTGAAGATATATTTAGAGTAATAAGAAAATTCAAGAAAATATTCAAAGTAATCAGAAAATTCGAGAAAAAAATGTTTGAAATTCGAAAAAAAAGCAAACATTGATAATCAATAAAAAAAAAATCAAAAACACATTTCGAAATACAGAACAAAAAATCCGAACCCAAACAAAAAATCGAAAAAAGTGAATAAATAAAAAAAAACAGCAAGCAAAAATACAAAAAAATCCACAAAAAAAAAAGAAAAATCTCCGCACATCTTTCTCTAATTACAAAAAAAAAATATAAAAAATAAAATTTATTCTCTTCGGCTAAAATTGCAAGAGCAGAAATTGAAAAAAAAACACACAAAAAAAAAAAGAAAAATCCCCGCACATGTTTCTCTAACCGCAAAAAAAAATATAAAAAATAAAATGTATTCTCTTCGGCTAAAATTGCAAGAACAGAAATTGAAAAAAAAAAAAAGAAAAATCCCTGCACATCTTTCTCTAACCACAAAAAAAATATAAAAAATAAAATTTATTCTCTTCGGCTAAAATTGCAAGAACAGAAATTGAAAAAAAAACAAAAAAAAAAAAAAACAAAAATGCGTCAGGTTACGTACGCGTCCCTGAGACTGATCACGATGCTAGGCACACACAGGAGGCGCGTGAAAACGCACGGCTCGAAGCGTTGACGAAAAGGGAGCACCCGTCCATCCGTCCGAGGTAAACAAACACGCTCGGAGTGTGAAAACGCCCAAGTTCGTAGGGGAATTCGTGGTTTGCACGTTTGGAAATCGGCAGCCGCCGTTCGATCTTTTTTCCTCATTCCCCCTCCCCCTGGATGTCGTTTCAATAAATACGGGAATATTCGAAACGAGCGAACCAAGGGAAACAAAATATATATATATACGTGGAACGATCGGTAGAATCGAAGGCAAAAGGTTTTCGAACCCCCACCCTTCCTCCCTGAAAGATCCTCTCACGCTTTCTCTGTCGCCGTGACCGATGCTCGTTATTCGTTCCCGATTGTGTTTCGCGTGGAAGGGTCCGCCCGATTCTAGGTAATGTGGGTTTCGCGACAAAAGAATCGAGCGCGGGATTTGATAATTTATCGTCCGCCGAGGGCCTCTCGTCCTTCCAAACGGGCCGAATAAATTTATCCGAATTTAGGCGAAACGATATTCGGTTAACTCGGACGGGCAAGTGTCCATTTCGTACGAGATATAATTTACGTTTCAAACGAAACGTAAAAAAAAGGCGTTCGCGTTCGTACGTTTTTGAAAATTTAGTTTTTTCTTTTTTTTTTTTTTTGTGACTTTCTTCGTTCATTATTTATTTATTTTTTATTTTTATTTCTTTTCGGTTTTATAATTTATTTTTTTCTTTTGTTTGGGTTTGAAAAATTAAAAAAAAATCTAGTTTATTTGTCTGTCGTCGATTGATTATTTCCTGAATATTTAATAACTCATTTTTCGTCGGTGTTTCATTCGCTTTTTGTTCGTTCGATATATTCACTTTTTGTTTTTATTCACTCGCGACTTTTTCCTCGTTGTTTTTTTTTTTTTTTGTTTCCGTTGATACTTCGTTCGTTTAATATTTGTTTTTTCGCGATCAACGAGAAACTCTCCGTTCTCTCAAAAGTCCTTTTCTCGTTGATTCGTCGTAACGGTGTTGAGTCATCCGCGCAGTTCGGATCACACGTGACACGTGCTTTCTCCCGGCCACCGAATTCTAACGAATATCGCGCTCAACCCTTTCGCCTGTGTGTTTTTTTGTTTGGCTTTCTCGCACGGCTAATCAAGTTTTATCATTATTATTGTTACAACGAAAAAAATCATGCATATATTTTTGACAGCATTAATTAATATTACAGTTAATTAATGAAAGGAAAAAAAAAACGTATTTATCGATACAAAAATAATGAGTAATAAATATCTATCAGCTCTTTCGATATTGTTTAACGATGTTTGTAAATGTTGTAAATATTAATAATAATTGTTAATAACAATGATCGGGTAATTATTATTATTATTGTAATCGATAAATATGATATAATTAATACATATTAATTAGACGTATATCATACGCGCTCAAACATCCATACACCCACACATAGGCACACTTCGGACCGTCGGTTCGTGAAAGGATCGCAGTTTGCGTCCTGCGGGCGGGAGGTTGTAAGAGAGAGGGCCCGGGCGATCGGCGAGTCCGCCTGTTGCTACCCGGTTACGGTGCATCGTACTGAATTCGCAACGAGGATTTTTTGGAGAACGCTGTTGTGTTTGTGTACATGTATATACGTATACCTGCCTACCTAACTCTCTCTCTCTCTCTTTCTCTGTTTCTCTCTCTCTATATATATGAGCGTGTGCGTTGATGGCGTCGGCAGCGGCGTTGAATAATTTATAATAGACGACGAGGACGCGTGGCCCCGAGGCGCTTGAAGAGCGCGAGCTCCCGATACCCTCGGCGCTCTAATCATGCGCATGCGCGCGCCCGTGTGTGTGCTTGTTCGTACGCGCGCCTGCGCGGGAGAGAGAGAGAAGAAATCGCGCGCGAGAGAGAGAGGGTGAGACGAGATCACGCGCCTGCGCGGGGGAGAGAGAGAGAAGAAATCGCGCGCGAGAGAGAGAGAGAGAGAGAGAGACGAAATCACGCGCCTGCGCGGGGGAGAAAGAGAAGAAATCGCGCGCCTGCGCGGGAGTGAGAGAGAGAGAGAGAAAGAGAGAGATTAAATCGCAAGAGAAAGAGAGAGAGAGAGATAGATGGATGGATCAATGTTTGGGTTTGTTTGGGTTTGGGGGAGAGAGAGATGAGAGAGCCAGAGAGGGACGGAAATTTATGGATGGATGTTTGGGTTTGTTTGGATTCGGGAGAGAGAGAGAGGTGGATAGATGTTTGGGTTTGTTCAGGTTTGGGTTTGGTTTTGTTTGGGTTTGTTTGGGTTTGTTTGGGTTTGTTTGGGTTTGGGTTTGTTTGGGTTTGGGTTTGTTTGGGTTTGGGTTTGTTTGGGTTTGGGTTTGTTTGGGTTTGGGAGAGAGGGATAGATGGATAGATGTTTGGGTTTATTTGGGTTTGTGAGAGAGAGAGATAGCTGGATAGATGTTTGGGTTTGTTTGGGTTTGTGAGAGAGTCATAGATGAATAGATGTTTGGGTTTGTTTGGGTTTGTGAGAGAGCGATGGATGGCTCGGATGCCGCGGGGGGATGGTGGGGGGGGGGGGGGGGGGGGGGGGGGGGGGGGGGGGGGGGGGGGGGGGGGGGGGGGGGGGGGGGGGGGGGGGGGGGGGGGGGGGGGTGCGCTCGGGTGGCGCGGAGATACGAAATCAGGCCCGAGATGAATCCAGTGGCGCATGCGCGAGGTGGCAACGTCCTTGGCTCGGTCGCAGGATCACCAGGATAATCGTCATCGACGTGAAAAGTCGTCGATGCATTCTCCTCGTTGTTTCCCTCCTCTCGCTCCATCGAGGCCACCCAGAACGAATCGACCGAGAATCAACATCCAAAAAAAAACAACAAAAGAATAACGATGAATTTTTAACGAAAAGAGACGGAAAATTTAAAGAAAAAAAAGGATGGATTGAATATTGTTCGATTATTATTATTATTATTGTTATCTTTCATGATTCTCGGCTATTATTATTATTATCATCATCATCATCATCATCATTATCATCATTATTAATGCGTTAGAAAATACGTTTTCATTCGCGGCCCTCTTCGCGAATTTGATCCGCGACGTCATATCGACGTGACAGAACGAAGAGCAGAGAGAATTATTCTCGAGGAATGTCATCATAATAGTGGAGAACTCTTTAAGTTTCCTAATCTTCCTTTCTCTCTCTCTCTCTCTCTCTCTCTGATTCTCTCACTCTCACGTTCCATCTTTCAGTCGAAAACTATTTTTTTTTTTCAGTTCTAATTCTATCGTCCTCTTTTTCTCTGGTTGTCCTCTTCGCAACCAGGGTTCATCGTACCCGACGGGAGCTCCGTGCCGAAACAAAAATTTCGAGTGGCCCCTTTGACAAATCACGATTTGACCTTAACAATTGTCTCCACGTGGGGGCCCCCCCCCCCCCCCTCCCCCGCTACGGCCAATCGCGAACGGCAAGACGCGAAATTCCCTCGAACGGTCATCATCCTCCCACGGTTAAGAATTTCTCGTCCTCGCTAATTTTTGTGTACTTAAAAAAAAAATAAATAAATAAAAAATCTTTTCTCTCCGTCCGTCGCCTCGAAAGATTTGGCAAATCGAACGAAAACGAAAACCAGAAGATCGCTCGCGTCGTTTCGTCTCAACGGTGAGAGAGAGAGGGCGGGGAGGGGTGGGAATTAGTGCGTCGTGTATAATTCTGTCACATATCCGCAAGTTACACTCTAATGACTGCTAATCGCAAAATAAGAAAACGGGGTATAAAGGTAACGGCCCGAATCGAGTTTGGCCGTCGTCGTAAATGCTTTTTATGAATTTTCCTTTGTTTTTTTATTTATTGTTTATTGGTTCCTTGTTTATTAGACAATGGCAAAAAAATAATTGTTTAGTAAACCATAATGGCGAAACAATAATTGTTTACTAAAAAAATTATGGCAAAACAATAATTGTTTATTCTCTAATTGTTTATTATAAATAATAATAATGATAATAAGATGATTTTCGTCTTATTATTATTATTTATAATTTATACTATTTTTTCTAAATTTTATTTAATATTCCTGACCAAAATTGACTATTTATTACTTTTATAACAATTTTTCCGTTTATTACTGAAACGTCAATTCGCATAAATAATAATAATTAGCATAATAAAAATAATACAGTAACATTTGTTTAATCAATGAAAAATTCATCGTTATTTTGTTGATAATTAGTTGCATTAACGTTTCTCATTTGTAACGTTAAACTTGACATAATTTATGAAATAATTATTTTTCATTAACGATAATTGTGTTCATTAATGCTAATTATATTTTTAATGAAAAAATTTTATTATTATTATTATTATTATTATTATTATTATTATTATACGAGTCGACCTTCACATTTTCTCCGCTCATTTGCGACGTCATTTTCGTATTCGATTTTTCGGGCAGCCTCGTTTTTTCCCATCCGAGATCCTCGGCTCATCCGTTTCTGTATAATGTATTATATACATATATCCGTACGCGTGTGTTTGCGTGTTGATTTTTTACGTCCCTTTTGACGACACACTCTTTCACCTGCGGCATCGTTATTAGTTACGATCAGAGTTCGAGGAAGGCGAGATAAATGTGCCCGGGACTTCCGGTCAGTTCCCGTGCGTCAGACTCCCGCTGACTGGTTTGCCCGGCTGACTCGGCTCGCTGGATCTCTCGATAGGGCTTATTCGTCATCGCGTTATACGCCCGCGCCGCGCGAGACTCGCGCGATTATTCGACCCCCGTTATTGTACAAATTCTCGGACAATTCGAAAATTGCCAACAATATTATTAATAATTAAAATTAACAATAACAGCGTTTATTTTTTTTATCGTACAAATTTTCAATTTTTTAACCAAATTTTAAAACTAAAAAATAGTCGTAATAATAATAATAATAATAATAATATCATTTTATATCATTAATTTTTTGGTTTCTATAATTTTCAATAGTTATAATAATAATTAATTATATTACTAGTGGTTAAAATTAAAAATATTTATTTACTTATTGTTAATTAATGTTTATCTATTGACGTTATTATCGCTAGATTGTTAATTGCTTTATTGAACGAACATTTTTATGACGACAAACAAAAAAAAAACGAAGACAACGATTTTTATTCCTTTCAAACAATAATAATAATTGTTATGTAATTATTTAATCACATCTTAATAATAATAATAATAATAATAATAATAGTTCGTGTTGTTTTAACACTCGAGAAATTGTACATCTAATTAATTAACAAACTCGACCGTAATCTAAAAAAAAAAAAAAAAAAAACGAAACCGTCATTTCCAAACGGTTATAAAACGGTCGGTCATTTTGGGGAAACGCGTTATTCAAAATGGCCGGTCCAGAGTTTCGCCAGAAGAGGCGAAACCGTCGATGCTCGTTTTCGCAGGACGAAGAAAAAGAGGGAGAAAAAAAAATAGTTTGAACGAAAAACAAACGAACTAAAAAAACCAAATAATAATATTAATAATAATAATAATAATAATAATAATAAAAACAACAACAACAGCGACAACACAACAACAAATTGGCGCAAATACGCTCCGCGCGGGATAAACGAAAACGCGTGTATTCGCGGTGTACACGTTTCGGTCGAACGGCCGTTTCGAACGGGCGGGAGAGCTCGCGCGCGAGGCACCAATGTTTTCTTCTCCTTCCTTGTTGTTTCTCGAGCGCTCGCGGACCACGGCTAACCGATTCCGTCGGTGGTTGGCCGCGGGTGGGGGAACGGGCGAGACGTTTGGTGGGGGTGGGGGGGGGGGGACTTTTACGATAGGAGCCGAAAATCGTGTTCGGGTCGTCGTTCCGAATACGTATACTCTCGCGCCTCGACTCTCGATTCCTCCGCATAGCAACAAGCGGGCCACGTGTGTGTTCCTCCCGCTAATTTATAAATTCAACGCGCACGTACGCGTGTGCATCCACGCTAACGTCTTTATCGGATATTTGATTGTTTTTTTTGTTCTTTTTTCTTTTCTTATTTACCAAAATGTTTTTTTTTTTCATCGTTTTACATATAATAATAATAATAATATTAGTAATATGTAAATAATGATAATAATTGTCAATTGTAGTAATTATTATTTTTTAATAATTGTTATTATTGTTATAATGTTATTTTTTTTAATTCGTTATTTCGATTTATTAATAATAATTGTTATTATTGAATTTATAAATTTGAAGGAAATGATACGTTCTCATAAAGTATCAACGCTTTCTATCTTGCTCCCAATCAAGCTTCTCGACTCGCATTTTTTACGAATCGATTTTTTTCTTCGAACTTTATTGGTTGTTTATGTAATTATTATTGTTAGATACGTTGTTTGATTGTTCGGTATCTAGGTATCTGCTATCCGTTATTTATGATCTAGGAAAACAATGTCGACGAAATATTCTAGAAACGTTTTTTTGCATTTTCACAGTCCAGTTTTGTACTTTCCGCAAAAATTCGGGCATATTCGTAATCAGCAGAAAATTTCCGATAAAATAGACCCTTTTAAAGGGTTAAAAACGGAAAAAAAAATTTTCGACTCCCCCGGCCACTTTTCCTGGAATC
>JAPYZI010006551.1:0-12403 GCA_030523105.1 Ophioninae sp. A BG-2022a | reverse complement strand
TTTTTTAGACGATAAGTGTTGCAAAACTGGTGGAAACAAATTGTTGAAATTTTTGAAAATATATTTTTATGATTTAGGATCGAATGATTAATTAAGCTGTGATTCAAATAAATACACTGATTTGTCACTCTTGGTAAAAAATTTACGAAAAAATGTAAGATTTACATCAACGATTATTAAGAAACTTTAATGTAATTTTTGACAATAAAATAAAACAATAATACAATTTTCGTTTATCCCAGTACACGTAATTATGTTTGTATTGTTCGGAAAGAGTTCGTAACGTGACGTATCCCGTTTGTTCGAGTTTGCAGCGACGCGTCTGACCAATATGTGCCTTATCTACTGGCAGTCAGTTCGTACTCTCGAAATTTCGAAAGACAGACTTTTCTCTACGACACGCTTGGACATCTGGCGTTTTTTATACGAAGCATTTCGGAGGACGCCTTGACTCGCAACTCCCCATCGAATTAACCATCCAACGGTTTTCAGGAACGAATTCAGCCGTACGCGCTTTTGTCGGACACAACGCGTTCTCAACGATACAGAGGGCAAAACAATTTTCGAATTTCCGATTGCAACGTAATTATCCGTAAATTGCTCGGAAAGAGTTTGTAACGGGAAGTTCCTCGTTTATTCGATTTTCTAGCGACACGTCTGACCACAGCTCGGCCTTATCTACTGGCAGTCGGTTCGAAAGCTCTCTCGAAACCACGGCTTGTTTCTCGCCACTCGGTCGGGCTCGGGACTTGTTCTCAGCGGATTCCCTGTAACTGCATACACTTTCGATCGTTTTCTTTCACTCTCATCGAATTTACCGACGAAAAAGTTTTACGGAACGACTTTGTTAACGTAGTACTTGAGGATTGATCAGTCAACGTTACGTCTATGATTTTTTTAGTCTGAAAATAAAAAAAATCAATTAATTTAACAATAATAATATTAATCATGAAAAAATGATTATTCGAAAACGTGTTGGTTAATAAACGTGTTAAATTATTATTATAAAAAATGAAGTACTAAAATTTCTTCAACGTGAGTGTACTTGTGTCTGGTAGCTCTGTGTCGACCAGCAAACCCAAAAATTAATCGCTTCGATCGAAAATATCTGCTTTAAATATCCGGCAGCCTTAATTTTTCTTATTAAACAGATTTCATCGCGACAGTTTTGTTGACCATTTCCCCTTTTTCCATAGCTCGTATCTAATCGCGAACTATTAATATTTCCGTTCCAAATATACATCGATCTTCACGTATTTCCGAAATGTTGTGTGTTAATCCCCTATAGTCACACTGGGTAAAATACATCCCAGCCCATTTGCAACCTCGGATTGCATTTCTTCGTATTTTTTTTTTCGATGATTTTTATGCTAAAAAATTATCGAAAAAAAATTTTTTTTAATCGAGCAATAACAATTAAAAAAATTACAATTAAAAAAATTGTTATTTTCGAAAATAACAATTAAAAAAATTACAATTTAAAAAAATGTTATTTTCGAAAATAACAATTAAAAAAATTACAATTACAAAAATTGTTATTTTCGAAAACAGCAATTAAAAAAATTGAGCAATTCGAAAATACTTTACGCAATCTTATAACAAACTTTCAAAAATAGACTTATAAAAAACGTTGAAAATAGGTTGAAAATAGACTGTACAATTTTTTAAAACTTTTTTTTTGCTATTTTTAAATGATTTTACACTCGCTAAAGTGGGTGACTATTACGTTATTATTAATTGTGACTATAGGGGGTTAAACATTATTGATTCAACGAATCAATTATTGTCGTATTTCTTCGATCAGGTACCCTAAATTTTCGACGACTTTATTCAGAATCGCTATATTACAGTATACAAAATAAAAATCAATTTTTATTTTTAATGAGGATATTCATGCACGTACCACCTCAACGTTACTTTTCCGGGAGGAGCTTACAACTTTTTTTCATTCTTCGATAACTTTGAGATAAGCCACGAACCAGTAACTAACCTCTACGCTCCCGAAAAAAATATCGAAACACTCTCTCGATTACACAACTCGACTACCCTAAATCCGCTTTGAATGAGCTTTTAAATATTTTTCATTAAAACATTAACGAGATGGGAAAAAGGGGCTTCCGATAGAATTCAGCCAACAAGTATACAGGTTTCCCTCGAACGTTCACGAGTTTCGGACACTCCCGTGTTACGTTGCTCCAAAGCGGCTTTAAATAAGCTTTTAACTAGTAAGAACTTAACAATCAACGAGATCACGGCCAGTGATCCGATTGAATTCAAATGTTGAAGTTTTAAATGCACGCGTACCTTCGTTACAAATATACGCGATAAGTCCGAGAGAGACAACGCTAATTACTTTTTAAAACCTATCATCGAGAAATCATAATGAATTTTAAAAACCTTTCCATCGAAAACGAAAATTTGATTTTTCTTAACCCTTTGTAGCCCAAAATCGAATTTTTTTTTATTACTTTGGAATATGATAGATTTAAACAAATAAAAAAAAAACACGTATTTCTTAAAAATTCAAAAATATTGTTCATTTTTTATTTATTTGACTTTTTAGGGAATGTGACATTACTGCAACATTGAGTGAAACTGAAAGAAAAAAATTTGCTTTGCTAACAATATAGGAACAAAATCATTCACTTACCTACAGGTTTCTCGAAATTCTTGAAACGCACGATTCCGGAATGGAAATGAAAAAAAGGGATTGGCCTGATCGAAACGTCATCGGTGGAAAAAAAGTTTGAAAATTGATGAAACGTGAGAGCGAAGCGGCCGCAATGCAGCCGCATGTAATTTACATCGGCTGCAACGTCGGTATGTGTTTCTCGAAGCGTTGCTAATTCGCATTCCGGGAGTCGCGTCTCGCGAGCGAGCCCATTCGCCCACTCAAACGTCCCTGAAATACCTCCTTCTCCTCTTCCTAAACGACCTAAATTGGAGGTTCGATGGGGATTGTGCAGGTGCATTTGGTGATCGTCCGAACACATATCTACACCCACGCATACGCGAATACGTCTACGGACACGTCCGCTAAAGCGTTCGCATCGTTAATTACTATCGACTGTCGATCGTTAATTAATACGATTCATGACCGTCCGGATTAGCGAGAAAAGGCCGAGTCTACGTTCCCCTCGAAGCGGTGTCATCAACGAATCGTCGATCGAAAAAATCAAACGCGTTTATGCTAAGGTACGCGATTATTGCTGTTTCAAGGACATCTGGGAATGTAGACTATGACGCCTAATTATTGTCATTTCATAAACGGATTATTTCCCATAGTTGTTGAAAAAAGAAATCAACAAAATTTGGGAAATTATAGTTGTCGATGGTTATTAAAAAATAAATCAACAAAATTCGAGAGATTGTAGTTGTCGATGGATACACTGATTATTTTAGAATTTTCCATTGAATTATTGGGTTTGAATTGAATTGGATTATTTTTCATGGTTATTAAAATCAACAAAATTTGGGAAATTATAGTTGTCGATGGATAGATTAATTATTTTAGAATTTTCTATTGAATTATTGGGTTTGAATTGAATTGGATTATTTTCCATGGTTGTTAAAAAAGAAATCAACAAAATTCAAGAGATTATAGTTGTCGATGGATATATTAATTATTTTATAATTTCCCATTGAATTATTGAATTTGAATTGAATTGCATTATTTTCCATGGTTGTTAAAAAAGAAATCAACAAAATTATAGTTCTCGATGGATTCATTAATTATTTTAGAATTTTCCATTGAATTATTGGGTCTGAATTGAATTGAATTATTTTCCATGGTTGTTAAAAAAGAAATCAACAAAATTCGAGAAATCATAGTTGTCGATGGATACATTAATTATTTTAGAATTTTCCATTGAATTACTGGGTTTGAATTGAATTACATTATTTTCCATGGATATTAAAAAATAAATCAACAAAATTCGAGAAATTATAGTAATCGATGAATACATTAATTACTCTACAATTTTTCATTCAGTCATTGAATTTGAATTGAATTGCATTATTTTCCATACATATAAAAAGAAAAATACAAAATTCTAAAAGTTCTAATTCCCCATAAAAACCTACTTTCATTATTCGTAAAATTTCGATTTGAATAATTGAACAATTGAATTTATCTTTGCTTACATTATTTTCCACGGACAAAATAAAAATATTCAAAAATCCACAAAATTCGAAAAGATATGGTTCTCCATTAATTAATTAATTATTATTTCCGAATGTTTCGTTCAATAATTGAATATTAAATTGGCTCGCTTAATACGAATTGAATTTAATTGAAAAATTGAAGAATTTCTCATTGAATAAAATTATTCTACGAGGATAGTTGAAGCCTTGTCCAACTATCAACCTTGTCCATTCCAAAGTAGACATCCCGTGTATGAAGTTTCCATTTTTCTTTCGTTTCGTACTCAACTCGGGGGTGGGGGAGGGGGGGGGGGGCGTAGAAACGGTGCTCGTGGCGCAGGCTTTAAAATCTCTCGCGAAGTGCTTTTTTATCAGTCTACCGATGGCAAGGGCTTTCGCCGTCGACGGAGTGAAGGGTGTCAGAGTCTAGAAACGCAGAGAAGCGAGGATTCAGCTTAACGATAGAAACTTGGATTTCTATTCGCCGGGGATTCCGTCGGAGCTCGAAAAAGGAAGCCTCGATTCGCCCACTTCTTCAATTATAGCCTTTGTACCGCCTTTAGGCCTTTTTTCCGTCTTTTGCGCGCGGTCTAATAGTTTTTTTTTTTTTTGTTTTTTTTTTTTTTTTTTTTTTTTTTTTTTTTTTTTTTTTTTTATTCGTCGAGCTCTCGGTGCCTCGGGAATGAGGAACGAGCCGAGGGTAAAAAGAAAGATGAACACTTTAACGCTTCGAAGTAGTACACAACAGAGTTTCCTTATCTGATCTCTCCACGCGAAAAGTATTAACACGCGAAAATACTTCGTGTGTACGTTGAAGGTGAAAGTACAGACGCGTGGCGCTAAATCGCTAACAACTTGATTCATTATTTACATCGAGTACAGTGATAAGATTAATTTCGTACGAGAGAAAATCCATACGAAATTATTTCAATTCGTAAATTCTTCAACGAGAAATTACTCGACGAAGTAATGATGAAGTAATTAAATAAAATGCTTCATTATTTTACTGGACAAAATTAATCATATAAAATAAGGCAAGTAAGTAATAAAAAAGTACTCGATAATTACTTATAATCATAATGACAAATATAAAAATCATAAAAAAAAAGGAGAAAGTTAAGACTAGAGAAACAAAAGAATGATAACAAAGAAAATTATTTGTAAAAACACGCACACGCGAAATATATACGAAATAAATCGTAATAAAGAAACGAACGATATTACGGAAACATCTTAACTTGAATAAATAAATAAAGATTATACAAAATGAAAATAGAATAGAAAATAAAAGTTATAATTGAAGCACGCGTAATAACAATATAATAAATCATAATAGTCAAACAAATAAACTAAAGATATTAAAACTGATATTTTACAATGCACAATAGTAAAAGTAAAGAGAACTAAGAGGGATTGTAAGGAGTGAACATAAAAAAAGAATTAAAAAAATAAATTAAATAAACCACAACTTAAGCGCAAACAACAATGAAATAATACTTAAATAAAATAATAATAACAATGATAATATTAATAGTAACAATAATGATAGGAATATATTTTTTTTATGTTCACTGTAAGGAGTAAACATAAAAAAAAGAATTTAAAAAAATAAAATAAACCACAACTTAAGGGCAAACAACAATGAAATAATACTTAAATAAAACAATAATAATAATAATAATAATAATAATAGTCATATAATTTTTGTATGTTCATTGTAAGGAGTGAACATAAAAAAAAAGAATAAAACAAAATAAAATAAACCACAACTTAAATGCAAACAACAATGAAATAATACTTAAATAAAATAATAATAATGATAATGATAATATTAATAGTAACAATAATGATAGTAATAATAATAATAATAATAATAATAAAAATCACAAAAAACCTAATAATAATAAAAATCACAAAAAACCTAATAAAAATAAAAATAAAAATAATAAAAATAGGGCGAGAAAGAGAGAGAAGAGGGAACGGTGGTACGGCAATTGATCTCGCGAATTGCTCTGGCTACTTATTCATAACGATACAATAACGTAACTCTAAATGGCTTCGTATCGACCCGTGATTATTTCCTGAACGATCAAAGCTCTCGTTACTTTTCTCTCAGTTAAATCGTTAAAGAGTAATTAAAGCCTGTTTCGTTCTGTCGGAGAAATAATTATCACGCACTTCGTATCCTTGGACATTTCCATTGAAACGAGTGTACTTCATGATAATTTCCCTCTTGAAAATCCCAGTGCTGAATAGCGTAGGGAGTGACGGAGAAGAGAGAAACGGACAGACGAACAGACAGACGGAACGAGAGAAAAAGAGATAGAACGATGGCAGGGGAGAGAAGGAAAAAGAGAGAGTCTTGTCTTCTCCGTGACAATTCGATTTCCCTCTCGTCGTCGGTGTGGCTTTTTCCGTTTCCGACGAAAGTGCCAACATCACTGTGCTTGAATAATTCCCTCTCTCTATCTCTCTCTCTCTTTCTTTCTTTCTCTCCTCGTCTTCCGTTCCATGTTTCATCCACCAATTGGAACATCATGTCCCTCTTTTAATTGTGTCATGTTCCACGAACCCTCAGTCGCGCAATCGCAGACATCGGTTGCCCAATGAAGCTTCCCTTCGGCTATCTCTCGTACACGACTCTCATTGAATCCCTAGCCCGGATGGCCGTTCGCGATTTCTCCAATTTCCTGACAACGCCTCTCGTACTTTTCAAATTTTTTCCTACCACGTTACGCGAATGCACAATCCGACACCCTAATATTAGGTCGGGATAGAAGTTCGTGAAGTTTTTATACAGGGTGACCGGAACGTTTGATCTATTCCTTCAAAGGGGTTATAGCAGAGGTCATTTGCAACAAAAAATGTCCCATCAACTGGCGGTTAAATATTGATGGTTATTGAGATATTGATGTTTTTATGTTTTGTGAAGAATTTACTGACTTTCTGCCTAAAATTTAAAATAATGAAAAAAATACGGTATTATGAACAACGAGTTGATTGTTTTCTGAGAGAACAAGAGTTAGCGATTATTTAAAAACAAATTTTGCATCGAAATTTTGGATAATTTGAAAATTCAAAAGCCGTGAGTATTTAATTTAAATGAATTTCTTTTATCTTTCTTCTGAATCTCTCTTTATTTCTTTAAAAAATTGTATGGAACTGTACGTACATCGCTAACTCTTGGTCTCTCAGAAAAGTATGGAATCGTTGTTTATAATAACGTATTTTATTCATAATTTTTTATTTATATTCTCTTTTGTTTCACGATCTTTTTCTTTTTGTTTGGGTTCGTTTGGGTTTATTTTTTTCATAATTTTTTGTTTGTATTTTCTTTTGTTTCGCGATCTTTTTTAATGTTTGGATTTGTTTGGGTTTATTTTTTTCATAATTTTTTATTTTTATTGTCTTTTGTTTCACGATCTTTTATTTTTTTATATATATTTTTTTACTGTTCGACGTTCGTTCGATAATACTTCTTCCGCTCTACAAAACTGTATGTCTCGTTTGAGTAATCGGATTTTGAAATTACTTTCGAAGCTTAGAAATTAAATATCCAGGAGGTAAGAAGCAACATTATCGAAACCTGATTTTCGAAATTTCGACAATTTAAAAAAAAAAAAAAAAATAAATCGAAGAAGACTCACAGTTTTGTACAGCAGGAAGAGCTCTGTCGAATGAATATTTACACTTTGTCAAACAGCAAACAAAATCGTTGTAAACCAAACAAAAACAAAAAATATATAGAAAAAATACACCAAGAATTTATTCCCCAACCTAATACACGTAAAAGTATCTCTGAACATTTCGCAAGTAGCTCGTTCCTTATTGGAACCTCATTGCGACAGACGCCCTTCAGCTGCCATTGGGTTTCCACTCTAGTTCTTTTTCTCCCCTCGCTTCCGTTAGCTCTAACGATCGTTCATCGTTCATCCCTTGATTACGATGCACCGAGCAAAGTCGAGCGAGCTGCAACGTGAAAAAAAAAAACCCTCTTGAGAAATTCCGGCTATGCGTGAGTGTGTGTGTGTGTAGCTTTTCCGAAGAAAATAAAAATGATACTCGATGGAACGAAAAACGCGAGCAACCATTGTTTTTTTTTTTTTCAATTAAAGATCAAAGGCATTGTTAATGAAAAAAAAAAAAAAGAAAAAAAGAAACAAGGAAACGATTCATCGTACCGGAAGCTGGGAACCGGAGGAAAAAAAAATTCTTTCTCCCGAAGCAGCAAATCGATAAAGCAATCGATGAAAAGTCCGAATCTGAACTGGCCTCCGTTGCTGCAATATTCTGTCTCGAGTTTTATCAATTAGGTACCTAATTAAAAGCCATTTGGATTAATAACAGACTCGTTGAAGTATCGTTCAACATCCGGTAGACTTTGCGAATCAATTAAGTTTTTCATAATCGTCAGAGAAATATCCTGAAGATACCAAATAGGAGTCCGTAAGGTTGAATCGAGTAGAGTTCGAAGTTAAACGCGAAATCTCCGCGGAAAGCACGGTGGATGATTTCATTGGGCGTTGTCGAGTGCTCGGTGGGCACGTACCTCTAACCCTGCACTCCACGTTGCGCCGGAAACTTTACAAGCGCCGCGTTCGTTCTGGTTCAATTAGATACCGAGGATTCTTGTTCTTGCGAGCGAAAGGGGTGATACTCGTGGTTTCGCGTGCATAGCTAGACGGTGGGGCCCAATCCCTTCTCCCCCACAACCCCCCAACGCCCCGGCCGATTCGTAGGCGCTACCTCGAGGAGAGACTTAATTAAATCTCCCTTTTATTAAGTAATCGTTGGAAGAAACGTTTTCCCGCTTCACCGAGGGGGTCCGGTCTCTCATCCTGACGACGCCGAGAAATTAAAGAAACTCCGGATTTAACGGTTCACGAATGAGGAGTCGAAGCTCCGCATCAGAAATTCAACCGCTGTAAAATAATCGGCTGATTATTGGATTCGGACAATTATACAGGTGTGAGAAAATAATTAGGGTCGTTTGGGTTTTTTTGGGATCTTTTTTGGGTTTGTTTGGGTTTATTAGGGTTTTTTTGGGTTTTGCTTTGTTTTTTTTTTTTGGGTTTATTTGGGTTTACTTGGGTTTGTTTGGATTTGTTTGGGTTTGCTTGGGTTTGCTTGGGTTTATTAGAGTTTTGTTTTGTTTTTTTTCTTGTTTGTTTGGGCTTGTTTGGATTTATTTGGGTTTGTTTGGATTTATTAGGTTTGTTTTTTGGGTTTGTTTGGGTTTATTTGGATTTATTTCCGTTTGTTTGGGTTTATTTGGGTATATTTGGGTTTGTTTGGATTTATTTAGGTTTGTTTGGGTTTATTCGGGTTTATTTAAGTTTTTTTGGTTTTATTTGGGTTTGTTTAGATTTATTTGGGTTTGTTTGGGTTTATTTGGGTTTGTTTCGGTTTATTTGGGTTTGTTTATATTTATTTGGGTTTGTTTGGGTTTATTTGGGTTTGTTTGGGTTTTCTTAATTAAATATGTCAGCCTCCGCCGGCAAAAAAAACTCTAATGGTGACTGATTAAAGTAATTGATAGCAAATAATGAAATTATCCCGCTAGAATTAGCGTGGAGCCCCACATCTGTATAATTAACTGGATCGGTGCCTATATCGCTTCCATCAGTTTCTCGACGAACGAGAAAACGAATAACCGTGTTTAAGCCCTCGTTGGACCGGGCTCCTTTGTCAAACCTAGATCGAAATGAATTCAGAACGATCCCTCGTTGAGTTATGACAGTCAAGTACTCGTTCAACGAGTCCAATAGATCGTCGTGTTTTTCATTTCGACGTACGTTGGTACCGCGTAAATAGCCGGAGGTCTCGGGATACTCAAGAGCAAGGGAGGGGGGTGGCAAAATGGAAGAAGAAGCGATTGCGTCTTTTCATCAGAAGGGCTGTGCATCGCTAGTGGTGCGTCAATAGTCGTTATCTCTCCGGGGAAATTCTCCACCTCCAGCCAGTCTGATGCAGCCAAAACCCTTTTCCCTCTTTCCCTCTCTCTCTTTTTTTTTTTTTACTTTATTTCCTTATTCCTTGTTCCTATAATTCGTTCCTATTATTTTATATATTTTTCTATCGTCGTATTTCGATATTTTCTAATCTGTATTATATCCTGATTGGTTATGCAATATTACATTACTTTTGTTTTGGATTTGTTTGGGTTGGTCATTTGTTTCCGACATTCTATAATAGGGCATTATAAAATATATCAAACTCATCATTATCATCATCATCCTCATCATCATCATCATCTTCATCATCATCATCTCTCCCTTCAACCTTATTTCTCTCTACCTCAATACTCGCCTCCTCCTATTATCCATTTCTCCGCGGTATTTCTCAAGAGTTGGCTCACCGGGTGCCTCTTTCCTCAAGTATAATTAGCCATCTCTGTTTCACCCGTTATCCTCCTGTGGTGGTCCATTTTGTTCGTTCGTCAAGACCGCCGAGGTACATCACCGCAACCACTGGCATCGCCATCGCCACTTACATCGGAGGGTGGATCCTCTCTCGAGAAAGGATCGCTGCACCTACCACCTACCATCCTACCACCATCACCACTCGTCAAGCAAAGAACCCGGTTGGGTTAGCACCACCTTTCTCGTACCATTCCCTACCTTACTCTTTACCTTCCTTCTCAGACGCTTTCTCTTTCAACTCTTGGCGTTTCTATTCTCAACCACCCCCAGGCCCGTCCCATTCGAGCTCTCGTCATCTCGAAGCGAGGAGCTCTTCCGTCTCTTTGCTTTTGTACTTCCGGCACTCTTCTTGATGTACCACTCGACGTTTGCGATTATTTCCGATGCTTCCTCAACTTACGCAGCTTCCAACCTTTCCCTCGTTTTCTCTTTCCCTCTTTCTTCTATTTCCCTTATGGCTAACTCAAGGTGAATAATTATAATGAGAAAACGAAGAATTTTCAGGATATCGAACCACGGTCCATCCTTTTACTCTATTCAACATCCGGAGATCCTTTTCTTTTTTAAAGTACATATTTGAATCCTCGGTTTACCCTACAAACGAACTGCTCTCTTTCGAGGCTTGATGTAATATCGGAAGTGGAAGAGGAACGTCGTAAAGTGCTATGAGAAACTTCAAGCTAAACGGAGTACGATGGCTTTCTGCGTGAACGAGAGAGGATAACCGTTTTCAACTGGCTCTTTCTGATTATCCTTCTTAGTTTGCTCCTTTTCTCGATTCTCTTATTTCCGTACCTTTTGTTTTGTATTTTTCTTTTCTTTTTCTTTTTTTTCAATCCTCCATCTTTCTTTTCGAACGGTTTTTCGTTATCGTTTGAAAACGTCCGTGTCCAATCGTCAACTGTTTTGTTCCAGCTATCCGCCGTCGTTGATGGGATTTATGCGGAACACGGTCACACTGCTGGTTCGTTTACCCGATTGACCAGCGATGAACTTCTCGTCGGCGGTGGAGCCGACACCAATTCACTCCAGGGTGCCAAAGGGATCACCAATTTCATCGGCTGTCTTCGTAAAGTACGTTTCTCTGTGAATCCCCATGGATAATATTTATGGAACAAGAGTTTCTTTAATTATTATTATTTTTTATTTTTTATTCTTTCAGCGTTGTTGATCAGTCTCTTATCAATTTTACTAAACCAATCATCTTTAAAGCTATTTCGAAAGAACACGAGGAAAATTATTTTATTGTTTATCAGTTCCTTTGTAGAGCAGAAAGAACTTCGTCGTACGAATGTTATACAGTTTCTCAAACAGCGACAAAAATCGTTGTAAAACAAAAGAAAATTTATCGTCATTTTGAACAATTACATTTTTTTATTACTTTTGAGGCTTAATAATGGAATATCCAGGAGGATAAAAAGCTACATTTTCGACAAAATTCTCGACGTTGCAAATATTCCATTGTTGGTTCAGCAGCTTTTTGGCCTCGATGAAAAGCAAAGAACAGAGTGTCGAAAATGTTGATTTTTGTGTTCCATTACTAAGCCTCAAAAGTACAAAAAATAAATGACTCGAAAATACGATTAGCCCAGTTTCTTAAAGCAGAAAGAGCTCTATCGAATCAATACTAACGCTTCCTCAAACAACAATAAAAATCATTGTAAAAAAAAAATAAATAAAATACAGAAACGGTACAAACTTATTTCCCAAAATGTTGCTTTTCGTGTTCCATTACTAAACCTCAAAAGTACAAAAAATAAATGACTCAAAAATACGATTAGCCCAGTTTCGTAAAGCAGAAAGAGCTCTATCGAATCAATACTAACACTTTCTCAAAC
>JAPYZI010006548.1:0-14322 GCA_030523105.1 Ophioninae sp. A BG-2022a | reverse complement strand
TGTTTCGGCAGTGAAATAAACTAGATGGCGTTAGTGGTTTCAGCGCAATTACAAAGAATCATCTTACCCCAAGGGATCAACTCGTACTACTTTCCCCTAAATGAACTATAAATAAATGAATAATCGAACGGAAAAAGTCGATCGAATGATAGAAATAAAAGCAAATGGAACGAGTGTTGTACTCGAAACGATTGATTGGAAAGTAAGTGACCTGCTGCCTGAAGAGGATATCTCCTTGTTCGAGAACTTTGGCGAGCATCAGTGACTGCTGATAATGCACGTTGTCGTCAAGAGTACCATGAATCAAGTAATAACTGTTGGACTTGATATTGTCAACTTTGTTGAGTAGCCGAGCCTGTTCGTAACCAACCAGATTATCGGCGGCGGTTGGCAGGCCCATGAATCGTTCCGTGTATATCGAATCTATAAATATATTGAGATACGAGAAAATATATTAACATCAGAGACGAGATATTCAAATTCGAAACAAGAAATACTCAGACGATAATGTTTCGCAGGCTTTAAAACTACGATCTAGGGGCGTAGCTTCTCAAGAACTGATGATTGTGGATCATCAATTCTTGAGAAGTAGAAGATAGGTTGCGGAAACTTGAAAGTTTCCGCTATGACCGCTTATTTGCCTTTTAGAGAAACGTTTTTTTTGCGTTAAAATTGATTTGAAAGTGGACAATAAAGTTCTGTTTATTTTTAGCTCAAACAAACCCAAACAAACTCAAACAAACCCAAGAAAACCTAAACAAACCCAAACAGACCTAAACAAACCTAAATAAACCCAAACAAGCCCAAATAAATCCAAAAAAACACAAACAAACCCAAACAAACCCAAGCAAACCCAAACAAACCCAAACAACAAAATTCAGTTTATTTAAAACCCAAACAAACCCAAACAACAAAATTAAGTTTATTTAAAACCCAAACAAACCCAAACAAACCCAAACAACAAAATTCAGTTTATTTAAAACCCAAACAAACCCAAACAAACACAAGCAAACCCAAACAAACCCAAACAAACCCAAACAAACCCAAACAAACCCAAGCAAACCCAAACAAACCCAAGCAAACCCAAACAAACCCAAACAAACCCAAACAAACCCAAGCAAACCCAAACAAACCCAAACAACAAAATTCAATTTATTTTGAGATCAACGCGTCCCCAATGAATTTTGAATTCGATCGTTTCGAACGTTTTTTGACACGAACTGTCAATTTTGTCATAACTCGAAGGAGCACTGAAGGTGCTCCTCAAATATCAAGAACCGAAGATCAAGACGAAAAAACTCGCCGTCCACTCGTTAAGTGTTAAAAGAAAATGCGACCTGTTTTTTTTTTTAAGTGGAATACACTGTACGTAATCGTTTACCAGTTTTAACGCGATTTTTTCATTTGCACGTATAATTCATAAAAAAATGATTGCTACAAATTACAAAAGTCGAGAGGTTTAAGTGAATTTAATAAAAAATACGTACCGTAAAGAGCCCAATCGGTGACGGGTGCAACGGACATTCCGCACTTGAAAACACCATCCCTATCCATCGCGAGACTCATGCCGGCCGCGTATCCACCGTAACTCCATCCCCAAATCGCTGTTTTTTCTCGGTTTATGAACGGCAAGTTTTCTTGCAAATGCCTGTCGATGACAACGAAAAATAGATTTTTAATATATTTAATAGTAACTCGTACAAACTTCAACCCCCTATCCGTTTACTGAAACAGCCAGTGCTCTAGAAAACAAAACGTTTTTTTTTTCGTCGCATTTTGCACCCTTCTTTCCAGCATCGAAACAAAGAAAAATAGAATCAAGATTTTTGTGAGATTTAACGAGGGGCCCTTGAGACTCCTGTTTTGTTGGCTCATCGCGCAAAACGCGCGATGTAACCAACGGATGGAAAGGAACGGAAAGAAGAAGGAAAATAAATAAAAATGAACGGCGTATTAAAGATTTGGAATTCGGCCAAGAGATCCCAGGAATCGTTGAGAGCATCCCTTTGTTGCGACGGTGCCGAAATTCTCGAAACGCGCATTTATAACCGCAAGTAGATATATAACTTTGTTCCGTAGGCGGCTATACGTACACCGACTGTACACCATGACCCAAAAAATAACGTCAATCGGATGTGCCGCGTCGATCTTTAAGGGGACCATCGATTACCCGGGACCACCAATCCCAGCAACCCCTTGCGGCGGATAACCTTTCGTCTCTAATATATTTTTTGTGGGATCTTCGATTCAAGTCCGCTGAGCATTTTGCTCCGGCACCTGATCCGACTGCATTTTCAAAAATAGTGAAAATATTGATTTTTCTGTAGTTTCTCGTAGCTGAATAAAATTATCGCTTTAAAAAACATTGAAAGAAGAAAGCTTTTGACTCGCGAGTAAACGTATACATTTCTAACCCAAACAAACCCAAACAAAGCTTTTGACTCGCAAGTAAACGATACATTTCCAACCCAAACAAATCTTTTGACTCGCAAGTAAACGTATAAATTTCCAACCCAAACAAACCCAAACAAAGTTTTTGACTCGCAAGTAACCGTACAAATTTCCAACCCTCGGAACCCAAACAAACCCAAACAAATCTTTTGACCCGCAAGTAAACGTATAAATTTCCAATCTTCGGAACCCAAACAAACCCAAACAAATCTTTTGACCGGCAATTAAACGTACAAATTTCCAACCCTCGAAACCCAAACAAACCCAAACAAATCTTTTGACTCGCAAGTAAACGTATAAATTTCCAACCTTCGGAACCCAAACAAACTCAAACAAATCTTTTGACTCGCAAGTAAACGTATAAATTTCCAACCCTCGGAACCCAAACAAACCCAAACAAATCTTTCGACTCGCAAGTAAACGTACAAATTTCCAACCCTCGGAACCCAAACAAACCCAAACAAATCTTTTGACTCGCAAGTAAACGTATAAATTTCCAACCTTCGGAACCCAAACAAACCCAAACAAATCTTTTGACCCGCAAGTAAACGTACAAATTTCCAACCCTCGGAACCCAAACAAACCCAAACAAATCTTTCGACTCGCAAGTAAACGTACAAATTTCCAACCCTCGAAACCCAAACAAAGCCAAACAAATTTTTTCACTCGTAAGTAAACGTATAAATTTCCAACCCTCGAAACCCAAACAAATCTTTTGACTCGCAAGTAACGGTACAAATTTCCAACCCACGAAACCCCAAACCCAGCCAACCGCTAGAAACCAGCCGTAGCTAATCATAAGCCGGCTGCATTTTGGAAATGCTGAAGAATACCGACGTTGTCCGGCGCAAGGGGTTGCAATTGAATTCTCAATGAAGAATTTCTTTATTCCCGAACTTCGTAGACCGTTGAGGTTGTTTGGTATTGCATTTGAATGAAACACATTGGCCATTGCTAAAGGCCTTACGCGGCTGTTACCTGCTTCAGCCTGTATCAAAGGGCAGAGGGAAATCGTGGAAATCGTGTGTTTCCAACGAGTTTCATTCGTATTCACCGTCATCATTTTCGCTTGATATTTGCTTACCGATACAAATATTGCTTAAGGCCAACGCCGCTTTATCAATTGTGCACTCACTATGAGCTCAATTATTTCCACCTCCAATGGCGAAGCAATCGAAGCAACGTTCTTCCCATTGTTCGTAGTGTTGACCATACGAAAGAAACTTTACCTCGTAACGTTAATCTGATCGATAATCTCCACGGTCCCCAAATTACGGTAGCCGGCAAACAGCATAGCGTTACCCTTCAAACCAGAGCCTCTTCCGTCGATCGCCGCGTATATTACGTTCTTGTGGGTAGCTAAATAAGTTCCCCAATCGATGTTGAACTTTTCTGTAACTTGGTACCCATCGGGACCTCCGTATCTGAAAGTATACACACACGCCGTCTGCCGATATGTTTGTTTCGCGGTAGTTTATGATGCAAGTTGATCCTATGTTCATTGAGTGTTTCTTCGGACCACTCGCGGAAGCGATGAAACAACGAAGCTTTCAGGCACTCCAGGCAACATATTTTTTTCACTAATTATCAAAATTAGTAAAAACTGTATACGAAGAGTTGAATTGATACGCGCGTCGAGCCGAAGAAACCGAATGATTCATTCGTTGATGCCTGACCATGAATGCTAAAAATAATCACTCGATTTGATCGCAACTGAAAACGGCTTCGTGTTAACGAACCGTATTCTTTTATGAGTAACATCCATAAACTTGGTATTTGTAAGCAAGGCCCAAACGGAACGAGACAAGTGAAGATTTGGGGCACAGTAATTTGGTTGGAGCCATGATGTACCAACATATTAGGTGTAGAACTTTGCTACCTCCGTTTTTTTCCGAAATTCGAGGCTTTGTTGTTAAAAACTGGTTATACATTAATGATTGAAAGTATTGTCCATGGCTGGCCATTACTTTCTCCCATCTTTCCGGCAGCGTAGGAATTCCGAGTTGAAAAAACTGGTCATCTTTTGAAGCGATCAAAATCAAAATCACCGTTTTCGAAGCGTTGAAGCCACTCTCGCCACGTTTTTTTTTTTTTTACTAATAACGGCTTCACCATAGGTATTTGAGAGCATTCGACGAGCCTCAGGGACAGATTTCTTCATATCAATGCAGACAATTAAAACCTCCGGCAAATGACGAGAATTTGGCTCGTAAGCTGTCGTGTTTAATCGAAAATAACTTTATGATGCAGACACGAATTAACTAATATTTCGATGGCGTTATGTTTACAAATACCTAAGCTTATTGCATGACATCTGCGATCTAGTTATTTCGACTACCACTTACCGCTACAGTCATCTATTGCTAAATCGCGGAAGCAAAGTTGTACACCTAATATTATTCTGTTAAATTCTGTGAAAATTTCTTTAAAAGTTGTTTGGGTTCTGTTAAAAAGTTGGATTAATGAAATGCTTACACGTAAACCAGCATTGGATATTTCGTTGTTCCTGACAGATCTGCTCCGGCTGGTATGAGCAGTTTTGCTTGAGCTTGAAATCCGCCGGATATAGGAACAGTTACTCTCTTGATCGTGGGCATCGATTTCGAGGCTATCAAATCAACGAGTGCATTGTTTTGTTCCCAAGTGAAAATCTTCTTTGAGCTCTTGAAATCAGAAAAAAAAACACTTGTACTTCTTTCTCCGCTTATTTGATTCGGTATTGATTTTTTGGTTGTTAGAAACATTCTCACCACCTTGGTGGAGTAATTTACGTTTTACGTTTTCAACGTAAATAAATCGCGCTCGGTGAAAATGCAAGAAATATAAAAGAAATGTTAAACAAAAAGGACCGAACAAAAATGAATATACAGGGTGACCGGAAATACGACCTGTTTCTTCAAAGAGGTTATAGTAGAGATCATTTGCAACAAAAAATGTCCCATCAACTGGGGGTCGAAAATTGATGGTTATTGAGATATTGATGTTTTTATGTTTTATGAAGAATTTTCTGACTTTCTGCCTAAAATGAAAAATTATGAAAAAAATACGCTATCATAAACAACGATTTGATACTTTTCTGAGAGACCAAGAGTTCGCGATTATTTAAAAACAAATTTTGCATTCAAATTTTACATATTCTAAAAATTAAAAATTTACATAATCAGAAAATTAATGATCCATTACAAGATGGACGAGGAGAGTCGATTAGGCGTATCAGGGGTTACGAGAAGATACGCATTGACTCACTTGACTGTCAAAGATGAAAACAACCGGAACACCAGGTCCGGCGCAATTGAGTACGTAATGACCGTTGTCCTCGGAGAAACTGGCTGTATTGTACAGACAATGAGAGCCATCGATATCTCGCCTAACAGCGCAGCTCAGGCATTCCGGTTTCTGGTCTACAATGGACAATCTGTACAAGTGCTGTTGGGCCGCGTCTTTTTCGGTTGTCGCCAGATAATATCTGCGCTCACCAAAAAGTCCAGTTTCGAATTAAAATCAGGGGGGAATTATCCGTATCGTGAAGGAAGAATGAAAACGTATATATTTAGCGACACGTACACCAACGAATTCTTTTCGTCCCAGGCTAATATTTCCGTTACGACAAACTTTCCGCTCGTCAGGCCTTTTATTACGGGCTTTTGGCTAGTCGTGTTACTGACCATTACCAAATGTCTCCAATCTGTATTGTCCGATTGTCTTTGAGGGAGGATCAGAAGAAAAACAGTGCCGTCAGCGTTGAAAACTGGCGATTCGAACAGCTCGACCCAACCGTTAGACTCTTCGTACGCCAAGGCCTGTTCATCGAAAAAAACAACGGATAACAGACGTTTCGCGAAGTCATTGATAGCACGAGGACGGGGTGGGCTAGAGAACCCGAACTTGGATTGACCAGAAGGTTCAAAATTCCGAATTTTAATCATCAGAAACTACAAATTTCGTAAAGAAAAGCCAGCAAAAGTTTACATAGCAAAGTACAGCTTATACAGCCAGAAAAAACCGATTTATTTTCACATTAGGGGATGGGGTTGAAAATCCGAACTTGGATTGACCAGAAGGTTCAAAATTCCGAATTTTAATCATCAGAAACTACAAATTTCGTAAAGTTCTTGCCAGCAAAAGTCTACACGGTGGACTATAAATGATGTAAAATATTTACAGTCCACTGTGTAAGCTTTTTCTGGTATGACCTTTACGAAATTTGTAGTTTCGGATGGTTACAACTTGGAATTTTGATTCTTCTCGTCAATCCAAGTTTGGGTTTTCTACCCCACCCCGTAATGTCAAAATGAATCGTATTGTTTTTTTTAATTTCTACTGATGAAATTCATCGATCCAATAAAAACAATAAAGAATGACTATAAAACGAATGCTTATGACAATAATAATAAAAATAATGATCAAAATGATTATAAAAATACCAATAATAATGATTATTCGTATGACACCAAAAAATTATAATTTATTGTGCTATCCAATAACAATTTACTAGTTTATTAACTCGATAATCAGACTATTTCGATACAGCTTTCCTTTTCGTAATTGCAGCGTAGAACTTTGATTATTTTCAAAATCTAGTAATCAGTGACCAGAAAGATCGGAAGGATGGAAATATTCTTAAAATAATAAAAATCAGTATAGCCACAGATTTTTACTAAGATAAAATTGAAAAATTTATTTAAATTTGTTATTTGGAATGTACCTTTAGTAATAATGTTATTACGTTATTAATTAGGTTAACATATAAAAATGTTATTCTTTTAGTAAAAATCTGTCGGAAAACTGTCTGGTATGATTTAAAAAATGACGCAAGTTTGTTCACTTCTCGTGGATTCGATAAATACATACGACGCGATGATAAACAAATACACACGAAAATAAAACATTTTTTATACAATCGTAAGAAAGGAGGTGAAAATTGAAGCTACTGACCGTTTTGCGGCTCGATGTTTGCAAATTGTACAGGCTGAAGTAAGCCTTGTTTTGCACTCTATTCATCCAGGTCGACGCGACAATATTGTCGGTTGGGAACGCAACCGAGGCCAAAATTCTTTCCGAAAAAAAAAAAAAAAAAAAAAAAAAAAAAAAAAAAAAAAAAAAAAAAAAAAAAAAAAAAAAAAAAAAAAAAAAAAAAAAAAAAAAAAAAAAAATGTAAGAAGTGCAAAAATGATTGCTCGACGGGAGCCCGAGTAAGGAACAAGATTCCAATACCTTGGGATAATGAATTGGTATCGCCGCCGTGTATTGAAAGGACAAACTTCCTGGAGAGCCGTAAAATGGTATATTCATTATGGGAGTGTTCGAGTCGTCGAAGTATGCGAAGGCAAGTTTTTTGCCATCCGGTGAAAACCACATAGCCCGGTTGGAGTTGAAAACTTCCTCTGAAACGAAAGTGAAACGCGTGGATGATCAGGTTTTGCGTCGAATTTCTCGCGCGTCGTTCGTCCCGTGCTTTCCATTTGGAGGATTGCATTGATCGAAAATAGAATCCATCATAGAATCCAAACAAAAACGAATATACAGGGTGACCGGAAATTCGACCGATTTCTTCAAAGGGGTTATAGTAGAGGTCATTTGCAACAAAAAATGTCCTATCAACTGGGGGTCGAAAATTTATGGTTATTGAGATATTGATGTTTTTATGTTTTCTGAAGAATTTCCTGACTTTATGGATAAAATGAAAAATTATGAAAAATATACGTTATTATAAACAACGATTCGATACTTTTGTGAGAGGTAGATTCAGGGGATCAAATTACATCGAAATGGACCAATATAAAAATATTAAAAATTCAAAAAATTTTTTATATTTGGGTGAAATAAGTTTTTTCACTGAATAATCGATAACTTTTCAAAATGCTTTTTGTATCATTAAAATCTGATGATTTTTCGATTTTTGGCAGATTTTCAAAGTTGGACCATCGATTTTTGCAAATTTTTCCCTTTGCCTCTTTTTTTGCGATTTTTCAAGTGGACCTTTTGGGAAAACTATTAGAGATATCGATACGAATCCAACGCCATTATTTAAGTCAGGCAAAAACCTTTTCCGAACCCTCCCAATGAATATCTATAGCATATAAGGAGCTTACCCTACGACCTTTTGAAATTTCGCGATTTTCAGGATTCTGGGAAAGTGGCCGGGGAAGTCGAAGAATTTTTTTTTCCGTTTTAAAACTATTAAAAGAGTCTGTTTAATCGGAAATTTTCTGCTGATTACGAATATGCCCGAGTTTTTGTCGAAAGTACAAAATTAGACTGGAAAAATGCGAAAAACTTCTCTAGAATATTTGTTGGACATTTTTGCCTGCTGCAGCTTACGGTAGCTATCGTAGAGACGGAGGTTACGAATTATATTTTGATAAGATTTTGAGCTCTGGTGGTACATTTTTGTCACAATTATGTGAAAAATTTCGAAAACCAATATCTCCGCCATTTCTTCATAAAAATAGATTAAACAAAGCTCAAAATGTGTACTTTTGACTGCTTCAGAGGTTTATGCTCGGGAAATTTGTGAAAGTGCAATACGATCGATCGTAGCTCGCAATATCTCCCATGGTAACCACAATCTGCACAATTTTTTTCAAAATTTTGGTAAATGCCGAGCATGTTCCTCTTAAAGCAAGTGTCCTGCATACACACGATAAATTTCATTCCAAGCGGTTGAACAGTACGGGAGAAATTGGAATTCAAAATTTCGATGTGGCTATGACATTTTTAAATTTCGGGGACATTTTTAAATCGTCGTAGAAGTCGATTAAAATCAATTAATTAATTAAATAATGAATTAATTATCTCGTGATTCAACTGGTTCGGTCAACTTACGAGATAACATTGTATAATTGTTCAGTGACATGAAATGAAATGAAATGAAATTAAATCTGCCGACCGCGAAGGGTTATTAGAGTGGCTTGTGATTGCTTGCGCATACAACCTGAAACGAGCGAGCGTAATACATGTACGAAAATGTACGTATAAACGAAACTCACATTGAAGCAACATATCCACGTGTATTATTCAGTTACACACTTTGGTAATATATATAAATCCATTACGAACTTTTTATTTTATTAATATGTAAAAATATATTATTCAAATCTCAAACAATCCCAATTGTTTGTGTTTGTTTGGGTTTTAATTATGTTGATATGACAATTAGTATTGTAATTACAATTATAGTACTGTTTGATTGTAATATAATTAAATTAATTATAGTAATATAATTAGTTTAATGATATTAGTATTACAGTTATATTATATTACAATTATTACAAACATAAAGTAATAATAAAATAAAATGTATCGTCTTTCAGTGCTGAATCGGCCACATCTTTTTTTTTAGGAACACATTTTTGTCTTCTTTATTCCATTTAACCGTCCGGTCAAATGACCGAGCACCCGGGTATCCATTTCAGCTTTGCAGATAGAATTTACTAACTTTTTCTTTAAAAAACTGTATAACCGTCTGGATCCCCGAAATTTAAGTAGTTCGAAACCCAATTTTTGTCAAATTTTTTTATAATCAATTATTTAATAATAGTTATCAACTATCAAACTTGATACCTCGTTTGTTCAATAACCAGGCACGATATTGTTTATTATTTATTTAAAAGTCAAATTAGCTCAATACTTTAATAGGTAGTCTCTTTAGTGCGTATAAGCCTGACATTCATGCGTAATAACTTCAGTGGGTACCCGGGTGCCTCGTTATTGAACGAAGGATCTATCAAGTTTGATAGTTTATAACTATTATTAAATAATTTATTATAAAAAAATTTGACAAAAATTTTGTTTGTTTGGGTTTGATATAAAAAAATTGGGTTGAAATAAAAACATTTGACAAAAATTGGTTTGTTTGGGTTTGTTTGGGTTTGATATATTTGTTTGGGTTTGTTTGGGTTTGATATAAAAACATTTGACAAAAATTGATTTGTTTGGGTTTGTTTGGGTTTGATATAAAAACATTTGACAAAAATTGGTTTGTTTGGGTTTGTTTGGGTTTGATATAAAAACATTTGACAAAAATTGGTTTGTTTGGGTTTGTCTGGGTTTGATATAAAAACATTGGGTTGAAATAAAAACGCTTGACAAAAATTGGTTTGTTTGGGTTTGTTTGGGTTTGATATAAAAAAATTGGGTTGAAATAAAAACACTTGACAAAAATTGGTTTGTTTGGGTTTGATATAAAAAAATTGGGTTGAATTAAAAACCCTTGACAAAAATTGGTTTGTTTGGGTTTGATATAAAAAAATTGGGTTGAGATAAAAACATTTGACAAAAATTGGTTTGTTTGGGTTTGTTTGGGTTGGATATAAAAAAAATTGGGTTGAAATAAAAACATTTGACAGTTTTTTAAAGAAAACGTTAATAACTTCTATCTGCAAAGCTGAAGTGGATACCCGGGTACCTGGTCATTGATCGAACGATTAATCGTTACGACTTTCTTATTTGGACCTTTCTTATTCAGGCCACAAAAAGACCGATAAACAGGACGATCACTCGCGCAGTTTCAATGCTTTTTGCTTACCTTCGTATACCCAGTCGGGTACACCGTTGTAAATAGATCCGAAAATTCCGGACGTCGTTATTTGGTAGTCGTTATTTATTTCCGGCTCGGGACGATAATATATATTATTCTGGTTAACGTAAACGAGACCAGTGCCTTGCGGTGCCCACAGTGCCAATTGAAGTCTCGCCGAATTTCCCATCGCCAATGGAGTCTCGACTCTGCCGAATGGAGAAATGAATTTTCATCGTATTTTCAGGGAAGGCAAATATGCTTGACGCAACGAGGTTTTTCGTTCTTTTTTTTAAAGCTATTATTACCCATATATTCGTCCGCTTATTTGTGTGCAAGTACGTCCATCTCGACGGAAAAATAATGATATTCTATTAAATCTGTCTAGACGAACGCGCAGCAAACAGGCAGAAGATTACAATATTTCGTTTCAAGGATGAATGAGCAATGAAGTATGACTAAGCTTGGAACGCCAAGAATTGCAGTATCTCGACAAATTTTACTTGAATTATTATTATTCATTTCGTTATTAATGTTATTGACAGTCTTTTTACGCTTGAAATACTTTTTAGCAAACAATCAATCGCGATTATTTTCGTGTCCCTGAAAAATCCAAACAAACCCAAACAAACCCAAACAAACCCAAACAAACCCAAACAAACCCAAACAAACAGTTAATCAGGATAATTGTCGCGTCGTTATTACTATCTACAGATATTAATTACGCCGGATGAGATTTCCTGTAAATATGAATAAATAAATGAATAATAATAACAATAATAATTATAAAAACAATTATCATTATTATTAACACGCACTGTCAGGTACGTATGTACACGTAGCCTTCTTTTCGATACGTGAATATTCATTTCACATGATTTATCGCTTGCTACGAACTCATCGAGGAGAATTTATAAAATTCCACTTCGCATTATTAAACGATCGTTTGTTGAACGTTATTCGGTATTTATTAACAATTGACGTAAACCAAACTATCGAATTACGGCAGGAAGGAAAAATCGACTTTTTTTTCTCTATAATTGATAGTTCAATTTCTTAAAAATATTGTGTCCAATTTTCACCGCGAAATAAAAAAAAAAATAGTTTTGAGAAAAACTATGATTTTCCCAACTCCTGGGATTATTACTCAGAAACTATTCCACTGATTTCAATGAAATTTGTCATACATCTTCCTTGCATCAGCGGTTTCTCGGTGAACCTGAATATTATTTTGAATTTCAAAAATAAAATGTACTTTTGCCCTTAAATATAGCAAAAATTTCATGAAAAATCATAAAATTGATTTTACTAAGCTGCCGTTTCTTGAATTTTGTATATATTTCAAAAATTCTGGTTCACGGACAGCGTATGGGTCTTATCTTTAAGAATCATTTTGATTTTTTTTTCTCGGATAATTACAGCACGAGGGAGGACTCCAGCAGTGTGGAAATTAAAAAAAAAGCTTTTTCTAAACATTAATCTAGACGATGGAAAATTCGTATGAAAAAGAAGCGTATATATTTTTTTCGAACAATTAAAATATGAATCTAAACACGTCTGAAGATCAAAATGTCTATGTGTATTCTTTCTATGAAAAAAAACGCAAATCATAAAAAACTCATAATTATCGATTTTGTAAATGGTCTTACCGCCTTAAGACAAATTTTGACCGTGAAAAATCTTTTATAATCATAAATTCATGTATCAATCAATAACATTCATGCATTAAAAATCCTACGCGCTTATTCATTTTTATTTTCACGGACGTATATTTAATATATTTCGTGGAATGTTTCTTTTTTTTTTTTTTTTTGGTACGCGTAAAGCTAGCGCCGGATTAAAAATGGGGCAATGCAACGGCTCATTTTTCAAGCATTACTCCGACGTGCGCGGCACATACGGAAAATATTGGCTGCACAGTCACAGACCGGCCGGATAGTCTATGGGCCAACGAGTACGCGTGCAGCGCGTGGAAATTTTAGAGCTGTGGCAGTTCGCGCGCGAACAAAGCTCGGTACACTTTGCGAATTCAATAAAATTCCGTTTCAACGAATTCACCTTTGTGAATAAATTTACCGCTACCGAAATTTCATACGAATAAATAGTTGTTTGTTATCCGGCGCTAGATATTTCGGAGCCGATGTTACGGTTTCGAAAAATCAAGCTTTTTATGGAGTCTGAAGAACTGGTGCGCAGGAAAAAAGCGTTGGAAAACGAAGAGAATGAAATTTTGATGGAAAAACGTTCGGAAGTGATCGATTTTTTTATTCATGCGGGTTACTTCATTATTCTCGTTCTCCATAAAACTAAAAAATAAACCTTTCAAACTATATCTTATCGCTTAATAGCGATTTTCGAAAAAAAATCACGAAGGGACTGTTCTTCTGATAATCTAAAAGTATGCAAGTCCTCGATCAAAACTTGGTTCATATTGAATTGTAGAAGTCGATTAAAATTAATTAAATTCAATCGAATTAAATTACAATTTAATTCTCCGACCCCAAAGGGCTAAGACACTAAAATTGTGCCACTTAATTGAATGAACCATCCATTTTGAAAAAATTCTTACAAATCTGTGGCCACGATCCATCTTCCAATTTTTTTTTTACTCAGCAAAGTGTTTCGTCCTTAAAACGAAAATTCGAGGAGAATGTAAATTTTATCACGATGAAAGTTTCGTAAGCGAGATTAAACAAGGATGAAGCGTTCGCGGTAGTTTGGAATGTTTTTTTTTTTTGGTTTCAACGTAATTAGAAGTAACGTAAAATGTAAATTTGAAACGCATAACGATTGAAACAATAGCCCTCCGATACACCGAAACTCATGGAATAAGCTATCGCGTTACGCCGTTAACGCCACTTTTGGCTTTGTCTCTACTCATCCTAGACGCAGCGTCGTCGAATTGGGTCAATTGTTACTCGTATCAAGCTGCTTCTGGCCACTACACCGCGTCGGCTTGAAACTTCAATGCCAAAATTATACGATTTAAAGGGTTACGGATTACCGGGTCAGACACGATGTTATTAAATTACGATATCATCCTTGTGGAAGGGTGAAAGAAACGACTGAGTGAGTCATCGTAGCTATTTCAGTACGCGAATAACGCGAGGACGAGTATTGGAAAAAGTTGGAAAGATCGTGGTCGGCAAGCCTGGGAATCCCCATGAGTATTCCTAGTTGCTAAAAGTGTTGAACACACTTTTCTCGCGGAAAATAATTGTTTGAAAATTGGCAGGTGTACTTTGAATTTTTACGGTAGGGGAAAGTAGTACGAGTTGATCCCTTGGGGTAAGATGATTCTTTGTAATTGCGCTGAAACCACTAACGCCATCTAGTTTATTTCACTGCCAAAA
>JAPYZI010006547.1:0-13689 GCA_030523105.1 Ophioninae sp. A BG-2022a | reverse complement strand
TTTAATTTTTCAGCCCCCTCCGTTTTTCATCCCCCTTCCTTTTTCACCCCCATTTCTCTCGCTCTCTCCCTCTCTCTCTCTCTCTCTCTTTCATCCCTGAGGCAGTAAGCCCTGTCAACGCGCGTACACGCACGGAATCGCCAACCCGGTGTGAAACGAACACGCATACGAGCCGTCTTGTCAGGACTCGAGAGAGAGAGAGAGAGAGAGAGCGAGAGAGAGAGAGAGAGAGAGAGAGAACACTCTTGGGACATGCGCTGACCCGTGAGCCTCGGTCATCCAACGGATACGTACAGGGACAAGTGTCGAGTAAAATAACGAGACGCTGACTAGCCCTTCACCCCTGCCCTTTGCCAGTGTCCTTCAACAAGGGTAGGGCTGAACATCGTTTCCACGTGCCTGCACGTGCGCGGTTTGTCTTCGGGGTGATAAAGGAACAAAAAGAAGATGAAAAAAAAAATAAAAAAAACCACCAAAAAAATGAAAAAAAATAAAAAATGTAAACGCGCAATTTATACCAAGCGAATGAAAATTCCTTGCATGATTCTGCGGTAAACGAGGCGCGTTAGCCCCTCCTGAGGCAATTTTCGCGTGACTCGCGGGTTCAGTTTAACCCCATCTCATTCTTTTTTCTCTTTTTTTCTTTTCTTCTTTTTCGGCAACCTTAAGGGTTGCTGAAACTCGAGGAATTTTGGCTTTCATCCGGACTGTGACCCAAACAAACCCAAACAAACTCCCGATGAGTCTAACCATCTCCGCTGCTCTTTTCTATTTTTTTTTCTCTTTTTTTTTGTCACCCTTAAAGGTCGAGGAATTTAAACTGTCACCCGGAAGGTAACCCGAACAAACCCAAACAAACTGGGGACGAGTCCAATAATCCCCTCCCCTTTTCTCTTTTTTCTTTTCTCCTTTTTCGTTGCCCTTAAGGGTCGAGAAATTTGAGCTTGCACCCAAACAAACCCAAACAAACCCAAACAGACGCAAACAAACTGGGGACGAGACCAATAATCCCCTCTCCTTCTCTCTTTTTTCTTTTCTCCTTTTTCGTCGCCCTTAAGGGTCGAAAAATTTGAGCTTGCACCCAAACAAACCCAAACAAACCCAAACAGACCCAAACAGACTTAAACAAACCCAAACAGACCCAAACAAACTCGCGATAACTCCAACCATCCCCCTCTTCTTTTCTCTTTTTTTTTCCTTTTTTCTTCTCTCTTTTTTTTTCGCCACCCCCGAAGGGTCGAGCAATTTGGGCTTTCTCCCGGACGAGATTGCTCACTCGTGTTTCGGGGCCACTTCGGTCTGGTTGTCGGTCGTGTACGATCCTCGAATTACCACGATCCGTGAGCTCGCTTCGAAAGGGTGCGATCGGGGGTTGCTACCGATAGGATTTTCACAAACAACCCCATAATTGATATTACCAGCACGGCTGGCAAGTGCGAATCCCGGGGGGGGAGGGATTACTCTTTTGTCACGGCTGCAATGAATATTCAGGGTTTCTCGAAGAATGGGGGTTCGCTTGGGGTAAATAAAAGTAGGGGTGGTTTCAATGTTTTTTTTTTTTTAGGGGTGGAAACGTTACGATGATCATAGTCTTTTATATTCATTCGAATAACATATTTTTATCACTAACTTGTAGCAATTACATAATTAATTATGTTTGGGTTTGTTTGCGTTAATTAATAATTAATTATTAACTTTTGTCGATCCAGGAATAATTATTAATTAATAATTAAACGTTCTTATGCAATAATTAATATATAATAATGAATTCTAATATTGATAATAATTATGGGATTAATTATATATTATATGTAATTAATTAAGTACTCAGTTATAGATGATGTATAATTCATTATTGACTAAAAATCTTATGAATTGTATATTATACATAATTAATTGCAAGTACACAAATGGTTTATCATTTTTTCGATTTACAGGCTTTCTTTTAAAAAATAAATTAACAATATTTATATTATTACTAATATCATTATTTTTATTAGTAATTATGTAACTAATTATTCCTTCGTAATTATGAGTGATTATTACATATACTTATAAATGATTATTAAATAATAATTAAATCATTAAAAACGAAAGAAAATTAATCAATCCGAACGAACAATATTTGCTTGTTCCTTTTCGTTATTATTATTAAATATTGTTACTAATTATATACCTAACCATACTTTTGCAATTACGCATTTTGCAATTACGCGAAAATCAATCGATTCGAACGAATTTTTTTGTTTGTTAGTTTTTGCTATTGTTATTATTATCATCATTATTATTATTAATTACACTACTAATGATACGTTTGTAATTATGCGACTTACACGTAACGATTAAACAATTATTTCAAAAATGCGAGACGAGGATGAAAGAAAAAAGAAAAAGAGAAAGAAAATGAGCCATGACGACGAAGGGAGGGGGGGGAGGGACGTTTATAATTCAGGACCGGAGACTGTGCAGTGTAGGTGACGTTTCGATCGATTCGGTGAGATTTCGTCGGGGGGGAGGGGGCAGACACCGTCATCCAGCGGGGTGTTTGTTGGCATATATTTATATAAATGAAAATACGCGTGTTTGTGCTCGATGTATAGACACCGATGAGGGTTGTACACACGTGGAAACTCCGGACAGGGCAAACAGCCCGCGAAACTCGATTTGCGAGCTGTTTAATTTCCCACTGGTTATTCATTAGCCGGTTACCAACTTGTTATTACGAAGCCGTTGAATTATAACGCGTGCGGTTGTGTGCCGATCCTGCGGCGCCCATGCTAATGGGACGCGACGCCATTCGTCCACGTCCAGAACTTTATTCAACTCCCTCATCCCCTAAACGGCCACCCCTTAACATTTTTTTTTTTTTTTTTTTGAGGGATGTAAACTACCCTTGGTTTTAAGAGGGCTGGGGTATTTTTGAGAAATTTCGTTACGGTTTTATGAACCCGAATGGGGGTCGATCGGATAGGGATGAGGGTGGAGGGGAGGGGTGGGTTTTTAATTATTTTAGGTCTGTTAGATATGCGGTTTTTTTATTTTTCTTGGGAAGTGTTTTTTTCACGATTTCATGGAATTTTGGTTTTGGTGATTTCATGCTCCCTTAATTGGGGCGAGATTGATGGAGGGGGTGGGATATGGCTCGGTGATGACTGTGGTCGATTTTGTATTAAGATATTTTTTTTTTTTTATTTTTTTCATAATTTTTTTGGATTTTTGGTTTGGGTTTGGTTGGGTCAATAAATTATGAGATGGTTGTAGGAAGGAGGTGGATTTGGCTTTGGAAAGCATTTTCGTAATGATCGTGAGAAAATTTGGTAATTTTTGAATCGTGGATTTCAAGCTTTTAAGCTCCTGAATTGGGGCTTCATTGATGGAAGGATGTGGAGTATATTTTGGTGATGTTTGTAGAATATTTTTGGACTTTTTTTTTACATTTATTTATTTTTATTAAAAAATAAATTAATAATTTTTTTATTTTTGGTTTCGAAGCTTTCATGCCATTGTATGGGGGCTTGATCGATGGAAGTCTCTGGAATATATTTATGTAACGTCTGTAGAAAATGTATGGTTATTTATGAATATTTTTTTTCCATTAAAAATGTTAAAAATTTTATTTTTTTTGAATTTTTAATTTTCAAGCTTTCTCACCCCCAAATTGGGGGTTTCTAGCAAAAACGGGGTGAATATAAATTTGGGAAATATTTTGGCAAAGCTTTTCGAAAAATATAACAATTTTTGAGTAGCAGATTCAAATTTTTTAATTCCCCAAAAATAGGAGTTGACATCACTTAAGGGGTGTAAAGTTTTTATTTATCGAATATTCATTCTCATTTCATCAAAAATAAATGAAAAACAAAATAAATAGAAATTACTGGTTGGCTAAGAAAATTCTTATCTTCCGCAACAACTGTCTCGATTGCTGACTCGATCCAACGAGATGACCCAATTAGGGAGACTCGTGGATTTTTCTCGTTTTTTTTTTCTCATTTTCCAGGTCGCACTCGTCCATTCAACGATTCCTTTGTATTTTTCTCCTCGAAGATTTTTATTTTTTTTTCTTGCACTGGGCTGTTGACGATTTCAATGGGAAAACATTCATTGAAGGACTAGGGTCACTGGAATCGTGTCCATCTGATAACAATGAAATTATTTTTCAAAAAATATATTTTTTTCTTTTCGATTCAAATCATTTTATCTTCATATTGGAAAATGGGAAATATAAATAAACGTACGTAATTATTGTTCTGCCAGATATCTTTTTATTATTATTTTCCAATTATTATTATTATTATTATTATTATTAGAGGGATTTTCAGAGTTTTTCTCGTTGGAGCACCACTCCAGACAATATTTAATAAATAACGTATTTTTCTTGAGTCTGTACTGAGATTTATCGTCCATTGTTTGGCCATTGTACGAGCTTCCTTTATTCGTCATTTTTTACACTTCGAAGACCCCAGGTACCTTCGATACAATTGCCCCTCTTATATTGTGGCTATTAATTATTGTGGACCTGGAAATACATATTTTCAAACAATTTCTGTACCTCTTTGATTAAGGGGTCGTACTTATTGTTCGTACAATAAGATTGTGTATGTTTATTTAATTTTATATAGTTAATAATAAAATTGACGACTCGATAGTTTTTTACAATTTGTTTAACAAAGTGTAATAATAATAATAATAATAATAATAATAATAATAATAATAGATTGAGCAAATTTCATGATTCAGGTTTTGGGGAATTTTTTTGGAACAGTTTGAATCATAATGATCAGGAAGCTAAATTTTAGCTAATATTATAAAAATAAAATTGTTTTTTTTTTTATTTATTTATTTCGAATTAACCAAATTCGGCTTTTAGCCGACTTCAGTATGTTAATTTTTCAACGTGATAAATTTTAATAAAATAAATAAAGAAATGAATAAATAGTTAAGAAAATAAAAATGATTTCTTAATTCAAATAAAATAACTTCATTATAATAATTTAAATAAAAATGATTCAAATAATTTAATTCAAGAATGTAAATAAAAATTATGAAAATAATTTATTCCAAAAATGCAAATAAAAATTATGAAAATAATTTATTCCAACAAAGTAAATAAAAATGATTTAAATATAACAATACAACAACGAAAAATTATTTCAATGAAAATATTCATAAAATAAAAAAAAAAAAAAAAAAAAAAACGAATGGACCTTGATAAATTTGACGTTTATTGAAGCAATTGGAAAAAGGTCCATAAATTTCCATTCGATAATGATTTCGTATTGTTGTTGTTTTTTTTTTCACGTGCGATATCTTTTGTTATTAGAGGTGGAAGAAAAATGGGCGTCGTTCCAAGGGAGATCTAAACGAATCCCCATTGTTGAATCGTTCTCGGCTCGAAACGTAATTAACCATTAGCTCGGTGATTTGGAACAATGAGATTGGCAGGTAGAAGCTCGCGTCTAATAATAAACCGGGTGTGTATGTTCATTCCCGTGTGGCGATGTAACGTCACCCCGATATAGGCGCGGTTCACCAGAGATAATGAATCGGACATCATCGCAGTGTGTGTGTGTTTGTGTTCGTGTGTCAATGCGGTGCAGCGTCAGAAGTATCGTCCCAACCGGATGCACCGGACAAACATTACACCGGGCTCACCGATAAATCAGTATTTATTGTTTCAACGTGATGCATTCGAAAAAGAATCCGAAACCAGGCTGAAAATAACCCCTGCAGCCCCACGGTCGATGAACCACGTCGGATGAAATACTTATGAAAATGACGATGGATTGCCTTGGAAATATCGATTTTCAAGTCCTTGAACCCAAAAAAACCCAAAATGAAGATTCATGATTTGTAATTATGGTGAAATAGGTTTTTTGTTTTTCTTCGTGTTTGTTTGGATTTGAAAAAAATTTTTACTTTAAAAAAAGAGTTCGTTTGGGTTTGTTTGGGTTTGATTGGGTTTAAAAAAAATTTCTACTTTAAAAAAAGATTAAAAAAAGAGTTCGTTTGGGTTTGTTTGGGTTTGATTGGGTTTAAAAAAAATTTCTACTTTAAAAAAAGAGTTCGTTTGGGTTTGTTTGGGTTTGATGGGTTTAAACAATATTTCTACTTTAAAAAAAGAGTTTGTTTGGGTTTTGAAAAAACTTGTTACTTTAAAAAAGAGTTTGTTTGGGTTTGTTTGGGCTTAACAAAAATTTCTACTTTAAAAAAGAGTTCGTTTGGGTTTGTTTGGGTTTTGAAAAAAAACTTATTATTTTAAAAAAGAGTTTGTTTGGGTTTGCTTGGATTTAACAAAAATTTCTACTCTAAAAAAGAGTTCGTTTGGGTTCGTTTGGGTTTTGAAAAAAACTTATTATTTTGAAAAAGAGTTTGTTTGGGTTTAAAAAATGTATTACGTTAAAAAAAAAAATGAGTTACGCATGACTTAAAATAAATTGACTCATATATAACCCAAACGCATTCAAATATTCATAATAATATGATGAAATATTTTAGAAAATATGATTCAAAACTAACTTAACTCATGACTCATTTATATTATGATATTAAAAGAAAAAAAAAAACAAACAAACAAACAAACAAACAAACAAACAAATAAATAAACAAACAAAAAAATAAATAAATAAACAAACAAACAAACAAATAAATAAACACACATATATATATATATATATACGTATCAGAAAAAAGACGAATACAGTCCTCAGTAGTGGCTGAGAAAGACGGAGCTATAAATTACAAGCGGAGCTGGTCTGGCTAGCGCGTGAATTTAATCCGAGTTACAAATGGAGTGTCCGTTTCTCGGACTGATGTCGGTCGTAGTCCTGACGTGGAAAGAGAGAACGGAGAAGGTACGAGAAACGGGTTGATATTGTTGATACAGGGATACACGTAACATTAGCCGAAACAGTAGGTCGAACCGGCGAGACGACGGGCATGGGATTTTACTTGTCTGACCACACGCTCTTGTCAAGTAGTGGCAGCCAGAGCTACCCCCTCCGTTCGAACCATTCGGAACGAGTGAAAAGCGTGCCTCGTTTCAAGTACGAGGTTTCGACCTTCCTCGAACCTCTGGCTACCAAAATGCCCTCAAACTGAAGAGATTCGAGTCTCTTCTGTGGCCCTTCAAAAATTATCGTGTTTTCACCCTTAAGGGCATCGTTTCACTCGACCTCTCTTTCGTCTTACGCCATTTTGGTATCAACGTTTTCAACCACTTTCAAACGCGATATACGACTCGACTGTTTTAACCTCCGAGTATCTCTACGTTATACCGGGATCGTGTACACTGTTCGCCAGACCGGAAGTCCAATAGGACTCGGATCGTTTCCCTCGTCTCCCGGAACAAATTGCTACACGCGTGTGCTGAGAAAACACGAGGATCTCGGCGGTAGAGCAAAGGAGAGTGAGGGTAGAGGGAGGGGGAGAGGGAGAGAGAAGAATTTTATTTTGTTTATTTATTTTTTATTTGGTTTTGTTTTTATTTAATTATTTATACGTTTCGTTCGTTATTGGGAGTGGCGATGGGCGGGGGGAGGAGAGAATTATTTTATTTTATTTATTGATTTTTTATTTTGCTTTCTTTTAGTTTGATTGTTTATAAATAGAATAATTTTATTTTGTTTATTTATTTTTTATTTTGTTTTGTTTTAATTTAATTATTTATATATTTCGTTAATTATCAATTCGAATATTTATTAACGTTAATTAATAAAATTAATAAATTCGTATGAATATCAATAAATTAAAATTCAATTAATTTAATCAGTTGATTTAAAATGAATATTAAGGAATAAAAATTGAATTAAGTTCGAGTAAATAAGAGTTGAGTAATTTGAGATGAATATCGTTAATAATATTTGCTCGGATTGTTCGTTCAGAATTTATAAGATTATTAATATTCTTGCATTTTATTACGATGCTTTAAAAAAAAAAAAAAAATATATATATATATATATATATATATATATATATATATATATACACACACATATTTATTAATTTTATTCACATTTTACTGAAATATCATTTTTTAAAATCAATTTAATCGGAATCAATCTTCGGAGAAGCCTTTTCATCCCCTCTCGATTATAAAAAAATGAAGTGGATGACGTTACGATAAAAAAAAAAAATTAAATTCCCAGCCCAAACAAACCCAAACAAACTCGATTGTAAAACGAGGCTGATCGACGTTACGAATTAAAAAAAAAAGTAAATAAATAAAATATTTAAAAAAATAATAATAAATAAATAAATAACGAACAAAAAAAATAAATAAATAAAATTGATTTGCCAAATACTACGCGTCGATCTTCCGCATTACAGGTTCGCATATTCGAGCAGTTACGCTCAAGACAAACCGTACCGTTGATTGGAAACGTGCGGGAATTTGTTATCAACGAAACGATCCCCCGTTTGTGTGCTTTTCGTAGGCGTATTCAAACATTGCGTAATCCGGGCTATAATCGAACAGAAATTTTGATGGGTGCACGAACATCGATGCGTTCTGCAACGGTACACCATTTATTTTTCCATGTTCCGATTATGTCGGAATATCCGAGCGACCGATAAAATTATCGACGATAAAGAGCTTCGAGCTCCGATACAAACGTTACCGAATTTGCTAATTAGCCCGTTTCACTAGCAAGCTTGCTGTAATTGGATTAGTGGATCGTTTAAAAAAAAAAAATTCATTCTTTTAAAAAAAACATTTTATTTGATATTTACAATTTTTAAATAAATTTTTATATGTAATATTATTTATATGAATAATAATACGTAAACAACAATGTTGACGCGTGTATTAATAAATAAATAAAAAAAATTAAATCATTATTTTAGTTAAAATTTTATTAAAACATTTTTGTTTAATTAATTATTATTAATTTTTATATTTAGTAATTATATTATTTAAGACTATCAATCAGTGAAATTGAATTTTATTTGCACGATGCTTTTTTTAAAACAAATTGTTTACAAAATTATTATTTATTTCTGTTATTATTAAATATTAATAAAATAATTTATTAGCGAATCTTATTTAAAACAATATTTGATATAATTTTAAAACATAAAATCGATTTTATTGAAATTTATATAATTTTATGCTATTGAACAATTTAAATTATTGAAATTAAATAAAAATAATAATTTTATTGTTCTTTTTTTTTATTTTTATTTATCAATTATATAAATAGTACATAATTAAACATTAAAGATGGCGTTGGCTTTCCAATCTCACGAGGTAGGTGAATTTGCGAATTTACCATCGGTAGGTAACTATTTTATCAGTCGCGGAGTATTACCTTCTGCTGAATATACTTCCGAATCAATGATCGTTTCGGAGTAAACAAGGGATTTGCCGGTCCATGCATGGATGTCAGAATGGTCGACATCTTACCCGACGAGATAAATTAGAGATCGTTGAACTATTCTGCCCTACCACGGTCGGTAAGTCCCTCTGTCCCTCTGGCGGTCAAATCGAAAAATCGCTAAATGATTTATTAGAATATTAATTAAATTTGTTAATATTTTTCCTGATAACGTACAAAATAATAATAACAATAATATTAATATTATTATTATTAATAACAATAATAATATTTATAATAAATTATTATCATTATCATTACGTAACCATTAACAATATTAATAATTACGTAATTATTATGCTAATTTGATAATTAACGAATTATTGTCGTTGTGGATAAAATTATTACATTTTAATAATTATACTGAAATAATGAAATAATATTTAATTACTCATGTTCATATTTAAAGAATTAACTAAAATTAATAAAATAGATTTTTTTTTGTTGGGAACTAATAAACTATTTTTTTTTGTTTTTAATATTATTCCGATGTTTTTTTTTTGCGAAATTCCTTTTTGTTGCTAAAATCGTCAACAGGAAGCCCTTAAAATCCAAGGCTCAAAGGCTTACCGATTTTTGATGCTCTTCGATGATTTATGGATCAGACGTTCCGGTGGAACTTCCTCGCCGGCTGATGAGCCGGTTGAACGATGAAAAATAAAAAATAAGAACGAGTACCTAGCCAGAAGACGTATTTTTTTCTGACGGATGATCCAGGCCAATCTTCATCAAAGCACTTTCCTCCAACCGAGTACGTGCCACCTCCCAATCGTCCATCATAGAAAGAACCAGGGGTGGGGATGGACGACATTGGCGTAGCCAGGATTTCATTTTTTTTTTTTTTAATTAGTTTCGTTCACATTGATCTGTCTAAAATCAAATTTACATTATAGTCTTTTAAAACGTAACATATAGTTTCGTATCAACGATCATCACGATCTTTGATACTGGATTGAAAAATAATTGATTTTTTGTTGAAAAACAAACTTAAGTTATTTATAAAATTAAAAAAAATTAAATTTTCAAACACGTTTATAAAGTATATATTTTTGAATTTGATAAATTAAATTTCATTTTTTTTAACAAACTTTGGAAATAGTTTTATTTTTTTATGTCAATTTATTTCGAGCAATTAAAAGCTTACTTATTAATTATTCATAATCCACTGTTTACTTTATTATTGACAACAAATAGTTTAATTTATCATCAATAACATAAATACGAAGAAATACATTATTATTAATTGATTTCATTTGAATAAATTAAATACGAAAGTGAATAAATATTAAATGTAATAATGAAATTAAATAGTATATTAAATTAGTATATTAATTTTTTATAAAATTCCGAGAGAGTTGGTTTATTTTCGTGGAACCATTTTTTTCATACTTGCGTGATATTTCCATCGAATTAATCGATTATTGAAATTTCGTTATTTTTGAAGGATTTCAGGGGAGGGTGGGTGACAATTCCACCCTTTTCTGGATACGCCAATGGCGGTCGATCTTTTTGAGCTTTTTACCTGTTGGAAGAGGTCTATATACTGGAGAAGCATCGGCAAGTTTCATGAATGGCCCGAGCGTAATATTAGGGGCACTTTGAAGGGTGAAGTTACACGAATAACAGAAGCCGCGAGGGGCTTCGCGACGTGGGTGGTGGAGTGTGCCGGAGCCTGAAGAGAGCCTGGCAATGGAATATGTAAATTGGTCGTCTAATGGCCGGGTAAGCGTTCCTTCCAAGCTGGATACCGTCGGCGACCTACCACGAGCTTTCTCGATCGTTCCCTCTCCCCCCTTCGTACAACCTCGACCTCCTTGCCTCGAGAGTAGTCAGCGAAGATTTTCTCCCTCCCCCTCTCTTTACCGTGTATTACGCGAGCCTGTGGATGTACAGGGTGACTTTCCAAAACTTACATACTCGCGAACGAAATACTGCTTGAGAATCATCCAACACCATCGTAATTGCAATTCGCTTCCGGAAGTCGAAAGTTCTCGCGATGCGCGTCTCCTGAATTCACCGTGTGCCGACTTGTTTCAAGGGCATTTCGAGGTCACCTCAAGGTCACTTCAAGGTCACTTCAAGGCAGCTTCAAGGTCACTTCAAGGTCGTTTCAAGGTCAGCTCAGGGTCATTCCAAGGTCAAACCAAGGTCACTTCAAGATCGTTTCGAGGTCGTTTCAAGGTCTTTTCAAGAACATTCCCAATTGACATTGATCGATCAGAGATCTTTTGAGGTTTCTTTGTGAAGCGGCGCCGGACCAATTTCAAGGTCGAGATATGGAGAAAAAATAAAGTGTTCGATGTTTACTCTTCGTGGTCAAAATAGTTGTGGTATTCAGGAGAAGAGAGGAACTTGGATAAAAAGGCTTCTTTATCTATATCAGCATTGACCTTGAAGTCTTCGAATTTCAAAAATCATAGAAGTTGACGAAAAACGATATATCTCGTTCCTAGATGTTGACCTTGAATCCTTAATGACGTCTCTACTCGTCTACGATTTCGAAAACCAAGCGCGCGTTTTGACCCGTTCTTGAAATCCCGGTTATGGCTTTTCTGTCCAAAATGATGGTGGCCGTTTTTATCCTTTTTTTTCACTGAGTCACCCGGTACATATTTATACGGACTTGAAGTGCTCCAACTTCGTTCCACGATACTTCTCATCCGAGAATTCTCACTGCTTGTTATACCGGCCATTCGCATCCTCCCAACGGGAAAGCCAAGTGTTATTTTCATCGTGAAACATGCAAAGTCCCCACTTTGCACGCGAGTTCATGGCTTCACCTTCGCCTCCTCGCCCGGGCGTTCCGAAAGAGTACACACCCGGAAAAATAAGACTGGCTCGGTGAAGTTTCCGAGCTGTCGGGCTTTCGTACTCGAGGAAAGACGATACCGAGAGCGGTGACCGGGCCAAAAAAATCTCTTGGGTTTACTTTGAGAATTCGATACTTTTTTTTTTTTATCTGAAAAAAATCACACTCTTTGTTTGGGTTTGTTTGGGTCCGGAGAACTGAAATGAGAAAAAAAAATCCTGGTAAATTCGGTAACTTGCTGAAATTTCGAGTAGTTGAAAACAGTACGTGTATCAGCTTACTCATTGGAATTATTTTTTTTTAATTAATTAAAAAAATAATATGATTTTTTTGATGAATTTTTAACAAATTTGATTTTTTTAATCAGAAATTCTAAAATTCAAATTTACTTAGGTTCGGAATTGTGACCTATTTATATGGGAAGTGTTTAAAAAAATTTGTCAGATCTTTAAGTGCTATTTTAATGTGACGAAAAATTAAAAAAAAAAAAAAACGAATAAATCAGGACCTGAAAAATTTCCAAAAGTTCACCAGATTCTAAAATTCTCGCCGAAAAAAAAATCGATTGCCACAATTCTATCAAAATTCCATCAGATTTTTAATGTGCTTTCAAAAAACAGATTGAAACCTATAATTCTCCTTAGAAAAGGACCTGATCCATAATGCTTCTAAAAATAAACCAAATAGTAGATTGTAAAATTTTTTAAACTTTCTTTCTTTGAATTACTTCTACAATTCTTAAAAATTTTGTTCAAGTTGTTGAAAATTAAAAAAATGAAAGAAAATTTGAATACAATAATTCTGAATAAAAAAAAATTGTTCAATTTCTATATTAACATATTTAATTTAAATTAAAAAACAAATATAATTCAATAATTATTAATTTAAAAAATTTCTGAATTCTAAATTAACATTTTTAATTCAAATAAAAAAAGAATTTCATAAAAAAAAAGAACTTAATAAATCTGTTTATTGATTTCTTCGAATTTTGTTCATTCAAAAATTTATGTTCGTACCAACCAAAAAAAAAAAAACAAATTTTCACAATGAAACCAAACAAAAATTGGGTTTTATAAAAATCGTTTGGAAATAATGATTTTTGTCCTAATCGATACAGTTTCTTGTTTCGGGTAAAAAAAAATCAATCTTTCTCATGGACGCCTCGGAGTCTTCCATCCGCGGTGGAGGTCTCGGTTCTTTGTTAATTTCGGAGAGTGTCTCTTGGTTATGAGTGCCGAAGGGAACTCCGCGAGAACCCCCGGGGATCCGCAAATATTGCACGCTCATATACACCCCCGCGCACACACAGCGGAGGAGTCTGCCTCGCGGCAACATTTTCATTAATCCACAAATGCAACCAGACTTTGTGTGCGCGAGCACGAGACCGAGCACCACTTTTATCATCCGCGTGTTTGAACAAGAATAAATTTCGTCTGTACGCGCGTTGTCTCTTGGATACGTTTGTCACACTCGATATATATATATATATATTATTTAAATTTTATATAT
>JAPYZI010006544.1:0-12321 GCA_030523105.1 Ophioninae sp. A BG-2022a | reverse complement strand
AAACCCAAACAAAACCCGATATGGTTCGAGAGCTCTTCGATTCCATAAACCCAAACAAACCCAAACGAAACCCGATATTGTTCGACAACTGTTCGATTCAACAAATTCAAACAAACCCAAACAAACTCAAACAAACCCAAACAAAACCCGATATTGTTCGAGAGCTCTTCGATTCGATAAACCCAAACAAACCCAAACGAAACCCGATATTGTCCGACATCTGTTCGATTCGACAAACTCAAACAAACCCAAACAAACCCAAACAAACCCAAATAAACCCAAACAAAACCCGATATTGTTCGAGAGCCCTTCGATTCGATAAACCCAAACAAACCCAAACGAAACCCGATATTGTCCGACATCTGTTCGATTCGACAAACCCAAACAAACCCAAACAAAACCCGACATTTCCGGCAATCGTTCGATTCGACAAACCCAAACAAACCCGTGTTTCCGTTACGATCAGCCCAAATCTCATTTACCAGAAGCGCACCGTCGATCCCATAAAAAAAGTTTATTTTCGCAGACCGGTCGAGGTAGGCAGAAACTTGTTGACGGACACAAGCAAATATGTAGTAAAGAGGTGTAGAAATTTGATCCGACTTGGGGGTTGTACGCGGACCGTTGAGGATACAACGGTTAGGGAAGGGGCCGAAGGGGCTGCTGATGATGGAGGTTGGGTCGGTGGCGCCGTCGAAGCAACGGTTATCTCGGTAATTAATATGATTGAGGAGACATCTCTCACGTCTCCGTAATATCCAGGAATGGCCCAAGTTCTGATTGCTTTCCTCTCCCGTTCTGCCAGCGTCAACCCTCTCGCGCCCACTTTACCTTCCTATCTCGGCAGTTTCGCATAACCCTTGCGCCATCGCGGTATCACGGCTTTCTCACTCGTGCTTGCTTCTTCCTACCCCCAATTTTCATATCTCTTTCTCTTTTCCTCCCCTCCCGTGTAGCCATCCTCTCCGCTCCCACTCTCCTCTATTTCTCTCTCCGCTCCCTCTCCCTCTTCCTCCCTCTATTTCTCCCTGTTTGTCGTTGCGGCTTGCTCACACCTTCTAACGTGTTTTTAGTTTTTTTTCTTTTTCACCCACCGTGTTTCCGTAACAAGGTTCAAAGATTACTGGAAGGATAGACTGAGGTTTGTCAAAAATTGAGAAATCGACGAATGGGGATCATGTTGTATCAGGTTGGGGAATAAATTCGCAGCGTTTTCGTATTTTCTTTTGTTTTACACGAACAAACGAACCCAAGCTAACCGGATGAAGCCAAACAAACCCAAACAAATGAAAACAAACCTAAACACCCTAAACAAACAAACCCAAACAAATGAAAACAAACCTGAACACCCCAAACAAACAAACCCAAACAAATGAAAACAAACCTGAACACCCCAAACAAACAAACCCAAACAAATGAAAACAAACGTAAACACCTTAAACAAACAAACAAACCCAAACCAATGAAAACAAATCTAAACACCCCAAACAAACAAACCCAAACAAATGAAAACAAACTTGAACACCCTAAACAAACAAACCCAAACAAATGAAAACAAACCTGAACACCCCAAACAAACAAACCCAAACAAATGAAAACAAACCTAAACACCCCAAACAAACAAACCCAAACAAATGAAAACAAACCTAAACACCCCAAACAATCATAAACACAACAAACTCGAACCAACGCTTTTTTTTTGCCTGTTGACATTAAAATGCTGGTGCTAATTGTCCTTCTGAATAATCAAATTTTTTATTATTTTCGAGGCTTCCGTAATTCTATAATAAGTCCGTAGCGTTTTTATATACTGTTTTGTTTTACCCAATAAAACCCAAACAAATCTAAACAAACTCAAACAAACTTAAACACCCCAAATAACCCCAAACAAACCGGAAACCCCCAAACAAACCGGAAACCCCCAAACAAATCCAAACAAACCTGAACACCAAAAAAACACCAAACAAACCGGAACAACGATTTTTTTGTATGTTGATATTGAATCGCCGGTGCTAATCGTCTCTTTGAGTAATTAAATTGTTTATTAATTTTGAAGCTTACGTAATACCATAGAGCCGCGATTAAAAAAACAAATAAATGAAAACAAAAGCGATTAAAAGAAAGGAAAAATACAAAAGCGAGTGAGCCGGACGAACAGAGAGGAGAGAGAAAGAGGAAAATGCCTGCACGACAAAAGCGAAACAGAAGTGGAGGAAGCAAAATGAAAAAAAAGAAAAAAAAAAAAATGGAGAAGGTAAAAGCAGCGGAGTGGGTTTCAGCCCCCGATGGTGCTTGTATATTGCGTGTTAGAAGCGGAGGAGAGCCATCACCCTCAATACAGAACGTGACACCAGCTACGGTTCTCTTATCTGGTGCACAATTTTCCATGGGTTTTGGAACGCGTCCACGTGTACCATCCAAACCCACTCGTGTTCAACCAACGGATTCCACCGGTTTCTCCTGATAATCCAAACATTCGGTCCTTCTTCCACGTTTGTAAACCAACCCCGGCGTCATCTTGGCTTTCCCGTAACTCTCACTCTTCCACTCCCGTTTCTCCGGTCCGACCGACCTAAACTCGTATCATTGGCTCTGATGGCTTGTATACCTTACGACTGGTATGTGACGTTATAATCATGATGGTATGAAGGACCACACCTTGTGTGTATGGGCACACCGTTTTCCCAATGACTAAACGCAACCGTTCTTATCTTCGCGTAGGATACGATATCGATGCAAACGTTTCTGAGCCTAATGGCTCGGAGCTGTTGCGGGTTAATTATATCTAGGTTCTAATGGTTTCTTTCGTCTAATAACTTTTTTTTATTGTGGAAGCCTTGAGTAGTGGAATCCAAACAAAGACAGTCGTGAAACACGAACAAGTACGGACAAACCCAAACAGCCGTAGAATCTAAACAAACTCAAAGAGGTGTGGAACATAAACAAACCCAGGCAAACCCAAACAGCCGTAGAATCTAAAGAAACCCAAACAGTCGTGAAATTCAAACAAACCCAAACAAACACAAACAGGTGTAGAACATAAACAAGCCCACACAAACCCAAATAACCGTGGAATCTAAACAAACTCAAACAGGCGTGGAACATAAACAAACCCAAACAAACTAAGACAGCCCTAGAATCTAAAGAAACCCAAACAGTCGTGGAATCTAATCAAACCCAGACAAACCCAAACAAGCGTAGAATCTAAAGAAACCCAAACAGTCGTGGAACCTAAACAAACCCAAACAGCCGTAGAATCTAAACAAACCCAACTAGGCGTGAAACACAAACAAACTCAAACAGCCGTAGAATCTAAACAAACCCAAACAGTCGTGAAATTCAAACAAACCCAAACGTTCGTAGAATCCAAACAAACCCAAACAGTCGTGGAATCCAAACAAACCCAAACAGTCGTGAGATCCAAACAAACTCAAACAATCGTGGAATCCAATCAAACCCAAACAAACCCAAACAGTCGTAGAATCCAACAAACCCAAACAAACCCGAACAGCCGTAGAATCTAAACAAACCCAAACAGTCGTAAAATTCAAACAAACCCAAACGTTCGTAGAACCCAAACAAACTCAAGCAAACCCAAACAGCGATGGAACCCAAACAAACCCAAACAGTCGTGAAACCCAAACAAACCCAAACAGTCGTTAAACCCAAACAAACCCAAACAGTCGTGGAATCCAAACAAATCCAAACAATTGTGGAATCCAAACAAACCCAAACAATCGTGGAATCCAACAAACCCAAACAAACCCAAATAAACTCTTTATAGTTGTTCGTCTATAAATTTGACATTATCCAGTCAAAATTGATAAACTTCTGAAGAGCCTTTTAGGAAATCCATGAAAAACTTAATAACCCTGATCGGCTGACTTCCTTTTAACTCATAAAGACGACGCAATGTTTTTTGCAGAAGGCAGTACTGCACATATTTCTTTTCGCGTAAAAGTAAAACAGAAATACAAGACTTTGTAGTTTTCTACCTAAGACCCTCATTATCCTTCCAGACTGGACGAAAAGATGTACAATGAGGCTTCCTTCTTCACTCGAGGCTATTACACTACCGAAGATATCTTTCTCTCACCGTTTTTTTTCTTTCAGTTTTTTGCTGATTGAAAATATAGCCGGGAGTCTTATTGCGTACCGCGTTTAAACATTCCAACGCCAGAATGCTGATATATCTTGGGTGAAGAACGCAAAAGCAAAGAAATAGACCGTGGATTTATATTCGACCCAAGAAAACCCATTTTTTCGTACGACTTTTGGTTTCAGTTTTCAATGAAATCCAATAAAACCCAAACAAACCCAAACATCATTCTTTTGTGATAATAATAATTGAACATGTTTATTACCAACACTACTCGAATAATTATTTTATCAAATGAATATTATTATGTCTAAATGTATTTTATTTTTTTTTTTTTGGAAATTCTGTTTTAAATATATATTTACAATATATATTTCGCCCTTTCGCAAACAAACCCAAACAAACAGTCGTGAAATCCAATAAAACCCAAACAAACCCAAACAGTCGTGGCATCAAATAAAACCCAAACAAACCCAAAAAGTCGTGATATCCAATAAAACCCAAACAAACCCAAGTCGTGATATCCAATAAAACCCAAACAAACCCAAACAGTCGTGGAATCCAATAAAACCCAAACAAACCCAAACAGTCGTGGAATCCAATAAAACCCAATGAAAACCCAAACAAACCCAAACATACTTCTTTTGTGATAGCAATAATTGAACACGTTTATTACCAACACTTCTCGAATAATTATTTTCTCAAATGAATATTATTATGTTTAATTGTATTTAATTTTTTTATTTTCAAACTCAACAAATTATAGATATACTGTTGACTGATCAATCCGCTAGTACTAATTTTGGATGACCGATTCGTATACATTATTTTATTAAAAATATATATTTCCGCCTCTCTTGTCCCGATTCGCTCAAATAGTAAAAACGTATTTCTCAGCTGTCGTTTATATCGAGCTTAAAAATGCTGGGAATATGATCGCGCGACTGGCGAAAAGGTTATAGGAGCGATGTATGACTTCGATGAGAGGAGCCGAGACTGATGGACGGGGAATGGGTACGTGCACTATAAAACCGCGAGCGAGGTATAGAGAGGGCGCTGAAAAAAAAAGAAAAAAAAATGGAAAAAAAAAAGAAAAATACGAAACGAGAGGAAATAGTGAGGGTAAAATAGAAAGAGTGGTAGGGATATTGCGCGTCGAGGGAACGAACACATGTTCATGTCACCGCGCCGTCTCTCGAGTTGTCCGGATCCGGACAATTTATTCCCGCCAGTGAATCACGTCAAAATTTGATTTGTCGATGGCTTTTATAGCGGCAAGTTATTGCGGATGTTACGGATGAAATTCGAGAGTCAAAGGGAGGATACGAGGTTGACATTCGTGATGGCTTCGAAAGGGATCTCTCACGCTTGCGATCTTACCGCGTTACCAAAATGAACATCAATTTTATTTGCCAAATGTCGAAGGCGAATAAAATAGTTACAGCCCTTTCTTTTCTCATTCGGATATTTCGAACTTTCGATCGGAGGATACTTCGATGCAGTTTCGAGGATGATTTTACGAATGGTTCACTTTTCAAGATTGCTCATTCGATCTTTATTTCGTATTGAAAATTAATCGAAATTTCGTATCCCAGTTAAAAGTAAGTTACAGCCAATTGACCTCTGACCTAACCTTGACATTTTCGTTCAAATATCACCGTATCTTCTTCCCTGTTCAATACTCCATCAGAATCTAACTCCCATTGCGGTCGCAGTCGACTTACGCTACGATATATCGTATTTGCCAAGGGCACGGGGAAACTGCGAAAAACCCGTATCGGTATAGACCGGCCCTGTATTATTTTGATTCCTTGGTGAACAGGCCTGAGAAAAATTGGCATTCCGTGGACTGATCGATGACAGCTAAGCGGTCACCGATCCAAGTATCAGCCTCTCCAAAAATGTAGGTCAAAGTACAAAACGACTCCATAAAGGACTAATGAATTAATAACCGTCGTATTTCCTCGATAAAATATACTGAATTTTCGTAATTCTGAATAGCTACATAAAAATCAATTTTCAATTAATAAAATCAATTTTAAAAATAAATAAAAACAATCAATAAAAAAAAATCAATAAAAAATAAATAAAAACAGTCAATAAAAAAAATCAATTTTCTATCCAACAAGGAAGTGGGTATAACCTCAAACCCAAACAAACCCAAACCCAAAGAAACCCAAAACAAACCCAAACGAACCCAAAATCAATCCAAAACAAACCCAAACAAAACCAAAACAAACCCAAACAAGCCCAAAACAAACCCAAACAAACCCAAAACAAACCCAAACGAACCCAAAATAAATCCAAAACAAACCCAAACAAACAAGGAAGCGGGTATAACCTCAAACCGGAATGCATAAATTTTGTCCAATACTAAAGTTGGCCAACTCTAATACATCTAAAAGTATATAGATTTCGACATTGTCACATTGCCGTAATCCATCCCGGGTTTGAATCGTTTCAGCAAAAGCTCTCCTTCTTTATCATTTAAATTTTTTTGTTTGTCCCGTTCGGGTTTCCTCATTGAGCGTTCATTCGTCATCTGTGGAGTGATAAAGTATTTTCGAATAAAAATCGAGCTGCTGGTTGCCGGTGTTACTATCAGTCGACCCGACCCTTTTTCGAAACCACCCCACGCCGTTTTGAAAATTCGCAACTGCAGTTAGGTCCTCGACCACCGTTGCTACAACCACCACCATTACCAGCATCTAGTACCAGCAGGTTCGTCGAGTCTATATAGTACCTACTCATACTCTCGTCCGACATATACGTATATCAAGTGTGTGAAACGAATATATCATTCATAATTTGTTCGGAACAGTTGATTTGTAGCCTGCGACGTGCGGCGTCGACCTGTCCGTCCCTGCCTAGTCTGCCTCCGCTTCTCTTCGTCCCTCTTTCTCATCCCTCAACGAATCCACCACCACCCAACCTCACCCTTTTCCTCCTCGAACGTCATACCACCCTCTTTCTCTTTTTGCGTTAGCTTGCCAACTGCACACCGAACTGCCTCCAACCCTCCCCGTCCACCTTCTCGTCCCTCCGTTCGTCTCTTTCGTCCTCCTCGCGTCATGGGACACCCGCCATGAGGGAAAGAGAGATACCGAGCATCCGCCACTTTATCCCTCTCGCAAAACGTAGATTGAAATTAATACCCAATAATGCTTGTAAATCATTACAGAAATGCGCGAGCCGTGTTAAAACCGGTCGTCCATCCACCCGATAACGGCGTACCAGTCGTACCAACGGCCTCCATTGGTACACTTTATGCACAGTCATATATATGTATGTATAGGGATGTATAGGGATGTGTACGTAGCCGTACAATCGGTACGACTACGTACACATCGACTCGTCTACTTTGACGCCGGTTTCGGTCGGACCTGAAAAAAAAAAGAGCGTCGGTGAAAAAATTATGCCGCGTATCATTCATCCTTCCTCTTGCGGGCTGTTCGGTTGGACAATTGAGTGTTTTATTTTTATCGGTGAAAATCTCTCGAGTGAATCTCACGTTTATACCCCGACTGTTCCCTTTGGCGATTACATCGTTTCTCTGGCTATTCCGGGTCGTGGTTCTGTTTTTTTTTGTTTTTTGGGGGGGGGGGGGGTTACCGTGGTTTTTTTTGGGTTTGAAGCTTTGGGCAAGATAACGGATTCTAGTGACTTCTGGTTAGAGAATAGTTTGAATGGTGATTTTATTTTAATGGGGTCGAGTGTGTGTGTTGTTGTTGTTTTGGGAGAGTGCTGTTTTTAGGGATTACTGGATGGAGATTGGGAAAATGATGATAATTTTGAAAATTTGAAGAAGGATTGATGAAGTTATCGCTTTGGTGGACTACAAAAACCCAAACAAACCCAAACAGATCCACCATGATGGGAACCTTGTTTGGTTTACATCTAAGGTACAGTAAACCCAAACAAACCCAAACAAAAACAGATCCACCATGACGCGACCGTTTTTTGGGTTTGTTTGGGTTCACATCCAAAGAAAAGTAAACCCAAAAACCCAAACAAATCAGATCCATCATGATACGAATTTCGTGTGGTTCACATCTCAGGCACAGCAAACCCAAACAAACCCAAACAAAAACAGATCCTCCATGATGCTATCGTTGTTTGGGTTTGTTTGGGTTCACATCTATGGTACAGTAAACCCAAAAACACACATACACCCAAACAAACCAAAAAAAAAATAGATCCGCCATGATAGGATCCTTGCTTGGGTCGAAATCTAAGGTACAGTAAGAAGTTAGTCGTCAAATACATCGACCCGATATGGTCTCGAACATCTCGCATTAGGTCCAAGAGGAACTAATCCTAGGGTGGAAAGCAAACGCAAACTATCGCTTCCTCCGAAGGGTTAACTCGTATGACCATGGTTAGCTACTTTGCCTAGGCGGCTGAGGCCGAGGCTGGTAAATGTTTCATCCGTAGGTTTCACTTACGGAACACCAGTTCTCGAACTGCGGTGGATGTACTGCGCTTTACCGTAGCACAAATGGCACTAAACCAATCTGCAAACGGAAGTAAATCAAGATTGCCTATGATTTGTTGGGGCATAGCCCCTCTTCCGCAAGGCGTTCGAGTCCGTGTGCTCATTATCCGAAGAGCAAGTTGGAGTCGGAGTCTCACCTATTGCTACCCCATATAGAAACAACGACTGGAGCCACTTGATATACGAGGGTAATCATGAACGTGCGTCGAGAGACCATGCTCCTCTTCAATTCGCTGTTCTTTTTGTCCATAACGAAGGACTTGTTTAGATAAGGACCTATCAATTGAGGGTTTGGCTTGGTCCATCCGCTGTACTTTCAGCTATGGAGAATCAATTAAGGTGGTACGTGCGTGAACTTCCTCATTGGAAACAATATTCATTTTCTTTGTACACCCCAATGGAGAAATTCAGAATTACGTCTGGGAAAATTCAGCATACCTTACTGAGAAAATACGACGGCAATTGATTTATTGAATCAATGCGTTTAACGCGCAACGTTTTGGAAATACGTACGGATATATTAACGGAAATATTAATAGTTTGCGATTAGACACGAACTATGCAAAAATCCGAAATGAAAGATCTGTTTAATTAAACATCTAGGCTACCGGACATTCAAAGCGGAGATCAGAGATTGAAGCGTTATTTTGTTCGGGAAGAGCTTTACGAAATGGTGGTTGGTGAGACCACTTGAGTCAAGCTGATTGATATTTTGGTACTTAATTTTTGATAATAATAAATAAACAGGTTCAGTACCAACACTGATCGAATAATTATATTCTTATTTTACGTAATATTCATCACGACACCCGCATAGTAATAGAATCAGTAACTTTTTTTTTTGATTTGAGAAATTCGGAGAGAAGACAACCGTTGGTCCATCCATTTAACATTATCAAGTCAAAATTGGTAGAGTTCTGATGAGTCGTTTCGTAAATCCGTGGAAAACTATTTTGATCGACGGACGAGGAATTGAGGATTCTTCTTGATGGACCCGGGGGAATCAAGATTATCCAGAAATCGAACGAAAGCTTTGATGAATGAAAATCAGTAGTCATCATAGAATGTCTTCAAAAAACAGCATTGAATACGGCAATGAAAGCTCGTCCTGCCTTTATTCCGTTTCGGAAGTTGAAGTTGAAGCAGCGGAAAAAAGCATCAGCTCGTGTTTATCAAGCCGCTTGACAAACAGAGTATGGAGACCCGTAATACGTGAAATCCTCGGAGCTTAAAGGCCAATACGCAGGGAGAAATCCGCTCTCGTAGCCGTCACCTGGCTGTTCAACGATCGACCTCCACCACCCATCAGTCAATCCACATGCACTTGTTCGTTCTTGATAAACGGATGTGCGCGCTCTATGGGCCACCTGTTGCTGCACAAACGCCGAGCGCATATCTACAACTCTCTACTCACCAGCACTGCCGTTGGTTCTTCTGCCTCTGCTGGTGCCATTCTCTCACTCGCACTTCCGTACAAGTAGAATCGCTTTTGAGGAAGCTCATTTGCCATTCTCATCAAATTTACGTTAAAACGTAACCCAAACAAACCCAAACATCTGATGATACGTCGATCGAGTGGGTGGATACTAAACGGTACGTTACTATTTTCATACGATATTTGAATATATATCTAATTTCATTTGGATCAACATTGATGTTCCAATGAGTCACTGATGATGGCCAACTGCCAGGGTAGAATAGTTATTGACAGACGTTGTTGTGTCAAAAGCTATTTTACCGTGGCAGTTTGTCTACGCCCAAAGTAATGAAGATTTGACTCACTTTGAGAACCTCATTACACCGCAAGGAACTTATCTGCTCTGATTATCACCAAGCATGAGTATTAATGGATCCACACGTAACACGAAACGAACCAACCAATCAATGTTAAATCGAGCCACTTTTTTGTAAACTAAGCATGTCCTGATATAAGACCGTTTTGGTCTGGGTTTGTTTTTTTTGGTTTCGATGACTGTTTGGGTTTGGGTTTGTTTGTTTGGGTTCCATAATTGTTTGGGTTTGGGTTGGTTTGTTTGGGTTCTACGACTGTTTGGATTTGTTTGGATTCCGCGACTATTTGGGTTTGATTGGGTTTGGTTGTTTGGGTTCCACGAATACTTGGGTTTGGGTTGGTTTGTTTGTTTGGGTTCCACAACTGTTTGGGTTCGTTTGTTTCGGTTCCACGCGTTCTTTGGGTTTGTTTGGGTTTCACGATTGTTTGGGTTTGTTTGGGTTCGAGGATTGTTTGGATTTGTTTAGGTTTCACAACTGTTTGGGTTCGTTTGTTTCGGTTCCACGCCTGTTTGGGTTTGTTTGGGTTCCACGATTGTTTGGGTTTGTTTGGATTCCGCGACAATTTGGATTTTCTTGTTTGGGTTCCACGACCGTTTGGATTTGTTTGGGTTCGTTTGTTTCAGTTCCCCGTCTGTTTGGGTTTGTTTGGCTTTGTTCCTAGTCGTAACTAACGCAAATTCTGTTTTACCGACTCAAACTTCAGCTGCGTCTTAACGTACGAAGAATCCATCTTCAACAGCCCCTCGTAAAAACCAGTGGATAAAAATAAAATCTATTAAACATCTTATATCGACTAGTGCCACTTCAGGGTCCTATAAAACAATATTCAGTCGGAAAAGCGGGTCCCATTAGATACGGATTTGAATATACCATGGATCAATAAAGTTCCAGCGTTTCGTTGGTCTCTTCGAATCGAAGAAGGGGTAGGAAGATAGGAGTTGAACCTGACAAAATTTGCGAGCGCCGTAGAGACAAGGTACTAGTGGGCCCAGTGAGGCTTTGCATCATGCAGCTGGTCTCCCATTGCGCCACCGCACTGTTTGGCCCCACGACGATAGTAAAAACTTTTACAGTTCTTATAATTATGGGTAATTTACGGTAATTAACGAGGCTGGACGGAGTCACGCCAGCAATTTTCTGAGTAATATTTTTGCTGCGATAATATCGCACTTTCCTGCGTACCCTTGCCCATCTCTTTTAGGTCTCCCCTGTTCCCTTTTCTCTATCTCTCTTTTCTCCTCTTTCTCTTTCGGTTGCTAAAAGCCCCCTCCGGTCTCAGTTTCCTGCTTCTCTTATTCCTCTCCCCAGTTTCCACCGGCCAATGTATTCCTTTCGAAACGCTCTCGAAAAATCTCTGATACGTTCGGAGTCAGAACTGAGTTTATTCAAATTAAACAACATTTTTAAATAATGCTTCAATTGGGGGGAAATATTGAATTTTTCATGATTTTATTTTTATATGCGTAATTTTGTTTGGGTTTGTTTGGGTTGTACTCATTGGAATATGTTGAAGAATGGAATTAAATTGTTTATGCTCAGTGGAATATTATACTACAAATTACGTGGAAATTAGTTTGATTTTTAATTTGATTAGTCAGGGAATATTGCATTTGGAAATATTCAATTTTTATATATGTAATTTTTTTAAGAAATTAACATTTGTAAAAAAGTTATTCTCATTGAATTTTTTTTACTACTAATTATGTAATAATTATTTTGAAATTCAAATATTTTATATATCATTTTGTTAAGAATTTAATATTTATTTTTTAAATGATGTTCATCGGAATTTTATACTGCAGATTACGTAAATATTATTTTTAGATTAAATTTCATTAGTGGAGGAATAATTGAATTTAGGAAAATTTAATTTTTATATATGTAATTTTGTTACGTAATTAAAATTTGTTAAGAAAATTATATTCATTGGAAT
>JAPYZI010006543.1:0-12853 GCA_030523105.1 Ophioninae sp. A BG-2022a | reverse complement strand
AAAAAATATTAAAAAAAAAAAAAAAAAAAAAAAAAACAAATCGCGAGCAAAAACGAGCGGAGGAAAAAAAAAGAAATTTTGGGAGAGAAAAGGAAAAACCTTTAGCGTGCATGCGCTTTGTCGTTCCCGTTTTTGTCTATGTATAGATAAGTGAGAGAAAGAAAGAGAGAGAGGGAGAGAGAGAGAGAGAGTGAGAGAGAAAGAGAGAAAGAGAGAAAAAGAGAGGGAGAGAAAGAGAGAGAGAGAAAGAGAGGGAGAGAGAGAGTGAGAGCTAGGGGAGAAATTGAGGATGTAATAATGGAGAAAAGAAAAGTGGCTCGAATCGTTGAGACTCGACGATCCGAGCCCGATTTTAACGTGTACGAACGAAATATCTCGCAGACGGAAGAGCACCATCCAGAAATTCGATCCTCCGTACTCGCTCAAACCGACCCAGAAAACGTACACCACGACCACCGGTAATCATCGCCCCGAGGAAGCTGCCCTCGACAACGTCAACAAAATTCTCGAATTCGGCAGCATGCCTTCCTCATACACGTGAGCTAAATACAAATTCAACGAAAAACAAACTTTTCCATTCTTTGCTTTTTCAATGTATTCAATTTTTTTTTTTAAACCTTTATTTTTTATTAAAATTTTTCATATTATTCAAAGCTTTCCATTTTTTTTTTCAAATTTTCAATTTTTATTTCAATTTTCAATTTTTCTTTCAATTTTCAATTTTTATTTTAATTTGCAATTTCTATTTCAAGTGTCAATTTTCATTTCAATTATGAATTTTGTTAATTTAAAATGTTCCATTTTTTTTTTTAAATTTATAATTGATGAATTTCAATTTTCAATTACTCCTCAAAATTGCCCATTTTATCAAAAACTTTCAATGTTTTTTCATAGTTTCAATTCTTTTTCAGTTCCAGTTCTTTTACAGTGTCAATGTTGTTTCAAAATGTCCAATTTTTTTCAATTTTCAATTTTTCTTCAATATATTCAATTTTCTTTGAATTTCAATTTTTATTTAAATTTGTATCTTTTTTAAAGTTTTCCATTCTTTCAAAATTCTCCCGTTTTTGTTTTTAAATTTTCCATTTTTATTACAATTTTTCAATCTTTCAATTATTCTAAAAATACTTTTTCAATTGCAGTTGCGCCGAGAGCCAGCGAGTGCTCTTTCAAACTCAGAATAACATTGGCAACGTAGACGGAACACGACTGAAGTGCGTACTCAATGAAAGTCACTAAGAAAAATAGAAATAAGAATAAAAAATAAAATTACCTCATCAAAATTGTTATTATAATTTAATAATTTTAATAAAAGACTTTGATTCAACTTTCATTCAAGAACAATCGATCAAATACGACGGCACTCGTATTCGCAATACTAATGTAAATGTCGATAAAAAATTACGACACAAAAAATAATAATAATAAAAACAAATCGATACAAATTATATTGACAAATATAAAAACATTTATTCAAAACAGTCATATAATTAAATAATATAATAATCATTAACCTGCAATTAAATTATCGTACGTAAATTTGTTTATACTATTTTATGTTGATAAACAAAAAAATATAGATATAAAAGCGTTCAGCATTCAAAAAGTCCAGCAGACTTATATTGTTTATCGTCTATTATTTATTAATAATAATTCCATTGAAATATTCCTAATAAACGAAATACTAAAAATAATAATAATAATAATAATAATAACAATATCACGTGAATAGAAAAGAAAATATATAAGTATTTCTTAAAAATAACAGTAATCTTAAATAACGTAAAATTAATAATAATAATAACAATAACAATAAAAATGAAGAATCGACAATTAAAAGAGGGCAGATATTGATCTATCGTTAATTTTCAGGGATTATAAAACGCAGATGATAAGACCCGGAGTTGAGGACGAGGATGGAGGTACGGGGGCCGACGAGGCTGTCTCTTTCATTGATCTCCCACCAAAGAGTCTCGCAAAGTTGCCTGAGAAGGGAATTTTAAAGAAACCCGGTGGTTACGGTATTGTAATGCCTGAATAGTCGTAGACGTACTTGCGTTTCGTTCACAATTTTTTTTCCTATTTTCTTCTCCGTCCCAACCAGGGTCCTTCCCCCACCCTCAAGCACCCCCCTCCCTGTCGCAGCCCATCCGCTTTGTTTTTCGGATATCCTTTCGATCCACAGATTTAGCACTACTGATTGTTGACTGTGACCCAAACAAAAAAACAGCAAAACAAAGGCCCGAAAAAAATGGGGCCCGAAAAAAATTGGGCCCCAAACAAAATTGGGCCCCAAAAAAAATTGGGCCCCAAAAAAAATTGGGCCCCAAAAAATTGGGCCCCAAAATTTTAGGCCCGTAACAAAATTGGGCCCAAAAAATGGGGCCCGAAAGTCAGAAAATTTGTGAATCGACTCTTACGACCCTCCCCCCACTCTCCAAACCCCCACTCTCCAAAGCACACTCGTCACCCGGAAGTTAACGATCTGGATTCGTACTAATTGGCTGAAAAATTCATTCGAAATTTTCTTTCTGGAACTTCAACGAGTATTCTCGTTACTATTATTATCGTTACTATTAATTTTCTCATTATTGACATTATTATTAGTAACAATAATACTAATACTAATAATAGTAATAATAACGGTTCTTATCTTCGTCACCGTTATCATCATCTTTTTTGTTTCTTTAATTATTATTATTAATACAACTGTTTCGAATACATTATTTGAATTATATGATTATTTATTCATCATTTCAGTGTGGTTTCGTTTGGGTTTGTTGGGGTTCAATTATTATTCTATTGTCTTATTATTATTATTACAGCATTGACGTTGTTGCGTGATTTTTAATTATTTTACTATTGGACAATTCAAACTCTAACTGGATCATGGCAAAAATATAAAGCCCATACAAGCCCATATTTTGTGCCAATATTTCTATTTTCTAGCCCCCCCCCCCTCCCCCCTGATTCCGTCCAGTCCCCTAAAAGAGAAAAGAAAAAGTAAAGCACTCGATCGTTAGAAACAGCCCATCTTTGATAGGAAGCTGACGATGACGCGTACGTTTGGGTTTGCAGGGATGACGGACGGTACGATGGTCGACATGCAACGTACACTGAGCAGCCTGAACGGATATCACGATCACATAATGGAGGCGTTGAGAATCGCTGAGAACCGTCGTGGAATAACGAGCACCCCGTCAGGCTCGAGTAATCTGCTGGACGAGGAGGGCTTGAGAAAGTCGTTGGTCGATTGCAGTTACGGTGATGCATACCGGAAGTTACAGCCAATGCAGCAGCAGCAATCATCCCAGCAGCAACAACAACCGCAGCAACAACTCGAGTCCCAAAACAACAGCGACAATCAAGAGGAAGTGGTGGAGGTGGACTATGAGGAGGAGGACGTGCCACCTTGCGGACCCGTTCGCATAAGGACCCTGGAGGACCTCATAAGACAACTGGAACATCACTCCGCTAGACACATGAGCCCCAGCGGATCGGAAGACATGAGGATCTCCGAGGGGGAGGGGGATCGACACTACAGAATAGACTCCTCAGTATGCAGCGAGTCATCTCAGGGGTAAGCTACCGTTTTACTCACGGACGATTGTTACTCTAATATTCTTTAACGCAATCCTCTAGTTTCTCGGCTGTTTTTTTTTTACGGCTTCTTCAATAATTTTTTACGAGCGAACCATCGAAACAATCAATCTCGTTGTTTTTGCATAATCTTTATTAACATTTAAATAAGCTTTAGAAATTTTTTGAAGTGGAAATATGTAATAGAATGAAAGTTACAGTGGCCGACAGCAAGGCATCAAGCAAAAGAGGCACCTGACGGTTACCAAGATTGCGGCTGTTCTACTCATCGGAAATCAAAAAACCAAACGGCATTTTAATCTTCATATTTAAAACTAGCCATTGACGTAGAGTGAATTTTTAATTACAAATATTGAATTTTTTATACACTTTTGAAAAATACGTTATATTTTTTAATCATTTTTTCTTAAGTTTTTCAATGGTAGAAAAAAAACTATCGAAGCAATCGTGATAATCTTACGTCAATCGCTGGATTATAATATAGTAAAGATGCTGTATAAATTTGAACAAGATCGGTACGGTAGTTTCTGAAATATCGTGGTCATCGTTTCGAAAAATGGTGTTTCGAGAAATACGCGTTTGAAAGTTCGTGCATGTGCCGCGTGCGCTCCGTATACCTAGTCCGTTCCAGGGCCGTAACTTGTGTATATGTGATTTATGAAAAAAAAATCAATTTTTTCGACCCGAGAAACTAGAGGACCCCTTTAAGAGGGAGCCGACCTAGGGGATTGAAAATCAGTACGTATACGTATATACGTACACAGCAATTTCGAGATGCGCGCCGCACCGGCATTTCCCGGAACTAAACTTCACGAGTGTCGAACGATATTTTCTCGTAATCGATAAAAAAAAATACATAAAAATGATGGTTTACCACGGATCGATACGAATACGTAACGAAATCGTAGGATTCAGGTACTTTCTTTATAATTCGGATAAGTTATAAACCGCGATTTATCAAGAATAAACCGTTTTAATTAAAAATGGCGAGCGGGGGGACCTCGGTGCCATCGTTATGAATGCATACAACAAATTTCGTACCGATTGGTTCAGCCATTTAAGAGAATAGCGGTTTCAAAATTTCGAAGTGGACGAAGGCGAGTTCTCAGTTTCACATCGCGATTTCTAACCGTTGAAACATTTTTATGAAAAATGGTTGAGTTTAAAAATGAACATTTCGGAAAGATTATTAATCATCAGGAAAGTCGCTATCGCGCTATGGAAGTGTTTTTTTTTCTAATTTGATAAAATGGCGGCTGTTTGAACAAAAAGTATCGAATTTGGCCCTTTTTTTCGATAGTTTTTCGTAAAAAAAAATAGGAAGATTTCCAAACAAAAAAAAAAGCTTACGTAGCGCGATAGAGAATGACGTTAAAAAAGTTCTCTCAAAATTGGAAATAGATATCTTCGAAACTCTTCCTTTGAGAGTGGACACCGTTTTGAAAAACACCATTCCGAGAAAACACGCGTTTAAGGATTGCTGTTACAAGAAACGCTGTAACGACCGTAATAATTTGAATTTCGATTTAAAATTTTGAGAGAATGTTTAGAACAGTGTATACTATACGATAATGAAAAAAAAATAACGATTTTTTGAAAATTTCACACTGAGACGATCCCTTAAAACGTGGGCTTTATAAGGCACTGGACTTTACATGGGTCAAGTAATTTGACATTGTCGAGTAAAATTTAGTGAAATTTTGAAGAGCCATTTCCGAAATCCGTGGTAAACTATCAACCTGATTAGAGAACGAGGGGGATGGTGTTCGACTCCCTCTTAAATTATCTCTTCGATGTATCGCTTCAAGTCACAATCTCACTGTACATAGATCATATCGTACATAAATTTTGACGCAGCTTCCCACTCTCCGCGCTCTCGTTACGTCGGTACTTCTCATTTTCCTTTTATCAAACTCCCATCATCGATGCCTGTACATTTTTTATACGTGTTACTAATCGGGATCGTCAACGAGAACTGGGTGCTGGAAGATGAGAGAAAATCGAAATTTCGTTCGTTCTCGTCGATCGAAAATCGACAATTTGAAAAAAAAAAAATATAAATAAATAAGTGACTGATATGGGGAAGGGTTTCCCGGTCCACTAGAATACAAAGAATCCTTTGGTACTCGAACTATTCGAACATAAAGCTTTTCATAAAAATGAAAACTATAAAACTCACCAAAAAAAATCATCAAATCCATAAATCATTTTTAAAAGTATACGAATTTTGAAAAAAGCACGATTAAAAAAAGGGAGAGTTAAAAAGCAGTAAATTTGACTACGGAACAGTCAAATTCAGAATTATTTCATTAGAGCCAAAAAAAAAAAAACAATTATACTGAAATGTTATTTTTGTTCATTTTTAAATGATCTGTTTTTTCATTTTTTGGTTGTTCATTTTTTTATTTTTTTATTATTCTTTGCTCGTTTTTTTTGTTTGGGTTTAGTTTGTTTATTTATTGTTTGTTTTGTTTTTTTTTTAAATAATCCGTTTTGTGTTTCTGTTTATTTTTTGTTTGTCATATTTTTTGCGTCTTTGTTTTGTTTGGGTTTGTTTTGTTTAATTACTTTTGTAAAACTTTCAAAATTTGTCCACAATCGTAATAATTCGAGTGACGTCACATACTCATCAGAATTAAAAAAAAATAATTAAAAATAAACAAATTAACTAAAAATGAATCAAATTTTCCGTCGCTGAGATCGATTTTTATTTTGGGTCCAATATTTTCAACAGTTTCGTTTTTTTAAACGTCAAATTTCATTTCCATTTTATTTGGAATTCATTCAACTTTCACATTGAAGAAACCTGCATTTTTCTCTTTTTTTTTTTATATTGAAAACTCTATTTTTTCGATATTTCAAATGGTGAAAATAAATGAAACGCCAATGAAATTGATAATTAATTATAATTAAATGCGTATCCGAGTAACAGAAGTGAATGATGAATTTGACTGTTGGAAGATATATTTTTTTTTGTTTGTCAGCGTAATATTGATAGTTGTCAAGGTAAATAAAAATTCTCGGGATAAATATCTCAATTTCCCCTTTCCCTCTCCGTCTTTCTCACCCAGTAACCGTCGATACGCTTACGCTCATTGAATCGCAAATAATTTTGTCATCGCTGTTCCATACGTTCGTAATTCAATCCGGGGGGGCGGGAGGAGGGCAGTCGAGAAAATGTTGTCGGAAAAGAAATTCGATCGCGGTTTCAAAAATAACAACGTGAAAGAGAAATTTCTTTCGTTCGTAAAAGAAAACAAAAAAATGGAAAGTCGAAACGACGAGAAAAAAAGGGTCAAAAATTCGAATGGGAAATTAGTGATAAAGAGGTATTAAAAAGTGAAACTAAATTAAAAAAAAAAAAAAAAAAAGGAAAAAGAGAAAGAAGAAGGCGAAAATGAAAAGACGTAAAATAAATATGTATGGTGCACTATGTAGAAGCAGGAGATGCAGCCGCGTGTCCCACGACGAGAGATTCGTCTATGGCCGATATAGGCAGCCAACGGCTCGAAGCCCGTACGGCACTCATCAGCATACGCACCAGCATTGCCAAATGCACGAGGAGGAGGGAATCTATGAAACTGCCGATCCTGACAGAGGCTCAAACACTAGGGGCGATACGCCCGATAGCGAAAGGTATCTCCGTGTATTACCAAACTCCCCGACCCAAACGAACCCAAACAAACGAAAAAACACCAGGTTACAAACAAGACCGAAAAACATCAAAACCGAAACAAACCTAAACACGCGACAAGGGTAATTAATCATGGTAGTCGCACGAGCGCGGATTGTTTGGGTTTGTTTGGGTTTTTTGGAACGGACAGTACTGGAAGAGACTCGGGAGTGGATTGTTTGGGTTTGTTTGGGTTCGTTGGAATTGACCGTTAGTACTGGAAGAAACTCGGCCGCGGATTGTTTGGGTTTGTTTGGGTTCGTTGGGATTGACGTTTTGTACTGAAAGATACTCGGACGCCGATTGTTTGGGTTCGTTTGGGTTTGTTTGGGTTGTTTGGGTTCGTTTGGGTTTGTTGAAATTGACCGGTAGAACTGAAAAACGTTTCGCCGCGAATTGTTTGGGTTCGTTTGGGTTTGTTGAAATTGACCGGTAAAACTGAAAAACGTTTCGCCGCGAATTGTTTGGGTTCGTTTGGGTTTGTTGAAATTGACCGGTAGAACTGAAAAACGTTTCGCCGCGAATTGTTTGGGTTCGTTTGGGTTTGTTTGGGTTTGATCGGTAGTACTGAAAAACTTTTCGGCGCGGATTGTTTGGGTTCGTTTGGGTTTGTTGGAATCGATGTTTGGGTTCGTTTGGGTTTGTTGAAATTGACCGGTAGAACTGAAAAACGTTTCGCCGCGAATTGTTTGGGTTCGTTTGGGTTTGTTGAAATTGACCGTTAGTACTGAAAAACATTTCGGCGCGGATCGTTTGGGTTCGTTTGGGTTTGTTTGGGTTTGACCGTTAGTACTGAAAAACATTTCGCCGCGAATTGTTTGGGTTCGTTTGGGTTTGTTAGAATTGACCGCTAGTACCGAACGACATTTCGGCGCGAGCTGTTTGGGTTCGTTTGGGTTTGGATTTTCGTACATTGGATGTGCACGATAAACGTGTAGCGTTTGTTTGTTTGGTGTACCGTGAATGTAAACGACAAACGTGTTGGGTCCACTTTCAATGTGTCGAAATCCCCCCCCCCCCTCCTCGTCGTCCTTATTACCGAACGATCAAACTGCGTTCGGGTCGTTCGGTTTCTTTGGATTGACGATTATTTGACGTGAAAAACGTATCGGTATCACCGTTTCTGACACAAACTTCATTTTATTCCCGCCCGTTGATCGTTTGGGTTTGTTCGGGTTTGTTTGGGTTGGGAGTTCGTCTCCAAAGTTCGTTGCATTTATGTATGCTAGTTGTTTGGGTTTGGGTTCGTTTGTTCGATCTCCCGTCAAAAATCTCGTTCCTGCGCGTTCGTTGTTTGGGTTTGTTTAGGTTTGTTTGGGTTGGAGACACGTCTCTAATTCAATGTTCGTTTATTCCTGGTTGTTTCTATGTTTGGGTTTGTTTGGGTTCGTTTGTTAGGTCTCCCGTCGAAAATCTCGTTCCTGCGCGTTCGTTGTTTGGGTTTGTTTGGATTGCGAACCCAAACAAACCCAAATTCGTTGATCCGTGTTAGTTCGTTATCTCTTTTGTTTGGGTTTGTTTGGGTTGAGGGTTTGTTTCTCTTCCGATGTTCGTTTATTCATGTGTGTTGGTTGTTTGGGTTTGTTTGGGTTAGGAGCAACAAAAGATTCTTATGAATTCTCCCCATTTCGGGGCTTTCCCTTCCGCCATTTATTCACCATTTTCGCCTGACTCAAAAAAACATCCATCAATTTTTCAATTCACCGCCGCGAATTCTCCAAAAAAAAAAAAAAAAAAAAAAAAAAACAACACAACAGTTGCACCCGAAAAATAATTGGGACAGTAAAAAGAACTGGCAACGACATTCTTGGGAGATTCGAGTCTGTTATGTCGACCCACGTGAAACAATTTTCTTCGTCTTCAACTTTCCTGTCTCTAACCCAAACAAACCCAAACAAACAAACTAACCCTTTTCCACTTTGCGATCCCCCAAACAACCCCTCCTTCTTCGTCTCTCAAAATAAATTCGCAACGAAGTATTCTCATTACTTCCGGTACGAGAAGCGGCCCAAACAAATCCAAACGATCCAAACCCAAACAAACCCAAACCCAAACGACCCAAACCTAAACAAACTCAAACGACCCAAACCCACACAAATCCAAACAAGCCCAAACAAAAACGACTCAAACGCAAACAAACCCAAACGACTCAAACCCAAACAAACTCAAACGATCCAACCCACACAAGCCCAAACAAGCCGAAACAAAAACGACTCAAACCCAAACAAACTCAAACGACCCAAACCCAGACAAACCCAAACAAACTCAAACGATTCAAACCCAAACAAACCCAAACAAGCCGAAACAAAAACGACTCAAACCCAAACAAACCCAAACGACCCAAACCCAGACAAACCCAAACAAACTCAAACGATTCAAACCCAAACAAACCCAAACCTAAACAAACCCAAACGACCCAAATCCAAACAAAACCAAACGACCCAAACCCAAACAAAACCAAACGACCCAAATCCAAACAAACCCAAACGATCCAAACCCAGACAAACCCAAACGACCCAAACCCAAACAAACCCAAACGACAGAAAACCAAACCTAAGCAAACCCAAACGACTCAAACCTAAACAAACCCACACAAGCCCAACAAGCGCAAACAAAAAAGAACTCAAACCCAAACAAACTCAAATGACTCAAACCCAAACCTAAACAAACCCAAACGACGCAAAACCCAAACCCAAACGCTCCAAACCCAAACGAACCCGTTTCCCCTTTGCGATCCGCCAACCCCCCCCCCTCCCCTCCGTCCTGGCCCCTCGAAATAAATTCATGACGAAGTATTCTCGTCACTTCCGGTACGAGAAACTACGGAAATACATTGACAACGATTTATAAATAAATTAACCTAAAAAAACGAAATATTTAACAAACAAACGAAATAAGAAGAGAAGGGAAGGTACGAACGAATACGAACGATTTGTATCGCCGTAAACGTTTCCATTTCTTTTCCCTCAGGGTTACTCGCATTATTCCATTTATAGAGTCACGGCCATCATCCTTCGTAATTGTTATTGCTCATATCATCGTTATCGCAATGTCGGTTTTCTTTCGACTATGATTTGATAAAGCGCGGTTGGCATTGGCAGACTTGGCGCCTCCATCTTCTTCACCGCATATAAATCCACGCGCGCACCTGTATACGCCGTGTACGCACTAGAGACATCGAAATATCCTCGAAAACAGCCAAAGAAAACGCTTCGATAGGCTTTCAAGGTCGTTCCAATGTCAAGCTTCCTTTTTCAATGGAAAACAATATTTTTACATCGAGTTCTTCGTAATTAAAAACAAATTACGAAGTGCTTGTTTCTTTTTAATCGATCTTGGAATGATCTTCCACGAAGGATTGAACGAAAAAAAAAAAAAAGTTCCGCCATTTTCCCGATCTTTTTCACGATACTCGAAACTCGTTTCGTGATTGTTTTCTGTTCGGCTCGTTGTTCCCGAAATATTTCGATGTTTCACCGAAAATGAGACATTCCGTGTACAAGCAATATTGCATCCATAGGCACACAAGAATTCTCGCATGCGCCATTAGCGTTCGCGTATATTCGTGTGCTTTCGCGTTACCTCGATGAAAATAAAAGAGTAACGGCTAGAATAAGATTGATACTGTTCGAAGGGCACGCGGTGTTTTGGCCTGTCGGAACTTTGACTCGGCGGGGAAAAGCTACCACGACGCGTCGAAAGATACAAAATTCTTTTCGAAAGAATAATAAACGCGTTTGAATCGTAACGAGAAATTATATCTTTATATCCGTGAATTTACCTTAAATCCGCGATTTTCCACGCCAAACGTCGATCCTTCGTCTTGAATTTGTCTAGCCTCAAAGAAAGAACGATTTTCGTTAATTTTCCCGATGGCCTAACCTCTCTGCGTGCGCTGGCGTCTCCCAGTATCGAGTCACAAAAAAGTCCAAACGCCGCGCTCACTGGTAAACATTTTTTTTTTTTTCATTTTCTAAACTGACGATAAAGAAAAAAGAAAACGATACGAAAAATATCGCTTGTCGCATGAGCCAAACGTAGATCGAGCGGGCTCGTACAGTCTTGTTATTTTCTAGTGATGAATTTATTCAAGCTCAACGACGAACAGCCCGGTGGAGGAGTGAGGGGCGATGCGAGTTAGATGGCGGAGAAGGAGACGTAGAGGGACAACAGCGACGCCGACGGGAACGACGAAAACAACAGGAGGACAGTGGAGAGGGAAGTGTCGGAGTGGGGAGCGTGGAGCACCGGCGACCGCAGCAGGCGTGGCCCGCGCAGGCTCAGACGCATCTGGCGCAGGCGCAACAGGCGCTACGCTCAGTAGGCGCAGCGCCTCCGTCTCGGACGGATGTGTTTGCGAATCGATCTCGAAGCGGGATCCCGTCGCGTCGTTCGGCAACCACGAGTGCCGCAACGACCAGCGATAATCTACGAAAAGAAATGGCCGCTGGTGATCTCGCCAAGCCTGAAACAAAACGCATCGACGGAGGGTCGATTATGCGTCATCGTGAAAAACTGCCAATGAATAGAGGGCACGATTATTATTGCCCGTTCCACGGAACTGTGGACGACCCGAAGTACGGCCTCGACGAACGAGACACGACTGTAAACAACGACGAGGATGGGAGGGTTGAGGAGGAGGACAACTCGAGCGACTTTGTAATACGAGCCAACGACGTTAACGACGATAAGATAAACGTTAAATTAGATTACGATTGTAACGAGGTTATTGAATACAACGTGGCCACAAATGCTCAATCCCATCACGATCATACTAAGTTAATTAATAATAATGATGATGATGATGACGATGATGACGCGATTTTAACGAATCTTACGAGGATTAACCCCGACGAGAATGCGCCGCCCGGACGCCGTTCCAACGAGAATATGCCGGACGATGATGATTATGATGACGATGATGAACGTAGTACCATTCTAGGCCGTTACCGCGCAGCGAGCGTCGCACCGGGCATTCGTCACGACGACGCCATTAAACAACATCACCGTCACCAAGATCATCATCGTCTTCTACACGATATTGATCATGATGATTATGATGATGATGATGATGATGATGATGATGAACCGAACGATTTTACGATTAAAAATAATACGAGCAACAACACTAGTGATAACGAAAATACTGCCCTACTGCCCCCTTCGCATTTTCCTGAGTACGAGCATTGATAATTATTAATCGATGACAGATAGTGTCGGATGGAGAACAAACAGAGCGGGATAGACCGGAAGAGGATGCATGCGACATGCAATAGGAAGATCGAATATTGTGACGACGAAAAACAACAACAACATTATTATGATTATTATTATTATTATTATTATGATTATTATTATGATTATTATTATTATTATTATTATTATATACATTATTATATAGTGGTGTGATTTTATCTCGAACTCGCATTTTATACTGAATAGTGTAAATACCGATAAACTATAATTGCAACACACACGACAGGTATTAAAATTGAAATAAAATTAATATTAATCTACACACACGTATATATATATTCATATATATATTCATATATATATATATATATATATATATATATA
>JAPYZI010006537.1:0-13087 GCA_030523105.1 Ophioninae sp. A BG-2022a | reverse complement strand
CACATACATATACGCGTGTGTGTTTTCGTTGCGACCGAACTACGCGCGTCTTTTCTCCACGCTGCGCTCGTAACGAATCCACAAGTACACACACACACAAACATGCGTCCACGCCCAGCGCTCGACAATTGTCCTGCCTCGACTCTTCTCCCGGAAAGTCAAGACTTCTCGGCCGAATTCGCGTGCGGGGCGTCATCCGTCGGTAGTGTCTCGCAGCGCAAAACTACAAAATTGTCACAACCGAGGTAACGAGGTGCCGCGTAGAAAGTTTCCCGCGTGTTCGTCATTCCCTTAAATGTGGGTTTGGAAAACACTTTTTACATACAATAAAAAATAACCAAAAGAACCGTTTGTAATTTGTCAAATATCGCATTATAATCCAAACACCTGAACATCGACGAAGGCAGCAAAAAGCATTGAAAAAAGCAACTACGAAATACCAATTACTCGAAATATACATTATTCGAATAATATTTATTAATACACAATACATAAATACGTAACTATTTGAAAAATCAATTTTTCGAATGTATTTCAAAAATAAAAAAAAAGAAAAAAAAAAAAAAAAAAAAAAAAAAAAAAAAAAAAAAAAAAAAAAAAAAAAAAAAAAAAAACGTGCGAAAGCTTGAATTCTAACAAAAATGGTAAAACCCAAAAAATCTTGGATAATAACGAAGACGAAAGCAAACGGATCCCAGAATATGGAAACCCAATCACTTTGGCGAAATTCGATAGCATTAAAAAAACATTCAAATGAAAAAATGTCTGCGAAATTCAGATTTGAAATGTTTTTTAAATCTAAATTTCGAATAAAACCGAATAAAGAACATTGCACAATCACAGGAAATGTAACTTCTGAACTAGCGGATGTAGGAAAATGATTAAATTGTACGTACTTTATCAACGACCCGATGTAACTCGAATACGCGTTTGTCGCCACCGAGTAATTTATTCGATCAATTAAAAGTACGAGTTCAAAATCCCCACCACTCCTAGCATTGATTGGACGTTGAAAGGGTGGAGCTTTGTTGCCAGGAGAAACAAGGTAACAACATAATGAAAAAGGAAAAAAAAACTTGGGTGAAAAAACTCTCCAATGGTGGATTCGCACGCATGATCCAAAAGGGGAATAAACTCTGTTCGAGTGTACGGGTGATTAATAGTTGATGAGCACAGTGGGACATCGTAAGGGGTTTGCGACGAGCGTTCGTTTGGATATAAAAAAAAAAAGAACGCACGGTAAGTTCGAGAAGACGAGTGGAAAAAAACGATAATCAGCTAGTCGTCGTTCGTCGAGAGTGATGGATCAGGAGAGGAAGAGCGTCGAGAAGGCGATCGAGAAAAAGATCGGAAACGCGCATTGGCGAAGCGACGTAAAACGAACGTTTCAGTACACGCGAATGTTGACGGGCATGCTGGGAGTTTGGCCTATGTTCGTCGGTGCGACTTCGATCAAAGCCAAGATTTTGTCGAAACTGACGATTTTCGGATGCCTCTTGATGATCTCGTTCATTTTCGTACCCGCGACGTTGCATACGATTTTTCGTGAGAAAAATCCGTTTAGGAGACTGGCTCTGATAGGGCCGTGTTGGGTCGCTTTTGGCAATACTGTCAAACTCGCCCTTATGATAATGCGGGCTGATACGATAATGGTGTGCGTGAAAAAAATGGAACGCGATTGGATGGACGTTGAAGCCGAAGATGAACGCTCGATAATGACGAAAAACGCCACGGTCGGTCGTGGTCTCACGGTTACCTGCAGCTGCTTCTGGTACGTCGCTGGTATGTTCTATCACGCCATAATGCCTCTCGTCAATGGTGCAAGGATCAACGAATTCAACGAGACCATAAGACCCCACGTTTATCCCGGCTACGATATTTTCGTTAATCCTCAAAAGACACCAACCTATGAGATCATTTTTTTTCTCACCTGCGTCTCGGCGTTCGTCAGATACAACATCTCCATTGGCGTTGGCAGCTTAGCCGCGATCTTCGTCACTCATGCTTGCGGACAAATACAAATCATAATGCTACGATTGACCAAAATCTTCGACGAGATCGAAGACGATTCCGGCAAGGAAAAACTCCTCGAAAGAATTTCGGATATCATACGAGGCCACGTCAGTGGTTTGCGGTAATTACTATTTTCCAGTTTATTTATTTATTTTTTATTCATATTATATATTTAGTTACTCGTCACTGAAACACGGCACGTTTGTGTCGTGGTTTAATACCCCCGAAAAAAAAAAAAACATTTTTTACAAAGCGTATCGAATACGCAATTATCAGGATTATTCTTCACAGCGAAAACAAAAAAGTCGATGAAAGAAAAATATTTTCAAGGTATTACTGAAGTACGGAAAAGGCGCCGGAATTCTTGAAAATTTGAGGCGTATTTTAGTTCTTTATATAATATTGACACATGAATTATTTTATAATTTTTCGATAAATAATTTACTAGTTATAAAGCCACGCTTATTTTTTTCGTAGCTTATCGAATATCCCCACCTCCCTGCTCCACCGGGGACGATATCGACGAATGATTCGTTTCGCGTTAATCGAGACAATAAATTTAAGAATAATGTTGATTTTCTTGAATTTTTTCTTGGCAATAGTATGGCGTCGACAATCGACGAGGCTCTGCGAGAAATTTGCCTAATGGAAGTAATGGGGGCGACAATAAGTATATGCTTGCTCCAGTACCTCTTATTAAGGGTAAACATTTCATTTTTCAACAGCCCCCAAAAGGATATTCGTTGGAGAACGAAGGTAGATTATTGATGAAAAAGAATATCTATATTTCAGGAATTGGAGCATAGCAATGCGGTGGCTGTAATAACGTATATTACGCTATTAGTGTCATACGGATTTGACATATTTATTTTTTGTCACATCGGGGAACTTCTTCAGGAACAGGTGAAAATTTAACTAAAAAAATTGAAATTATATAATACGATAGAAAACTGGGAAATTTAGCAAGAAGTGCCCACACTGATCGTAGAATCGCTGTGCCCTTATCAATAATGATAAATAATAAAAATCAGTAATAAAAAAAAAAAATCAGTTGATATTCATCCTCAAAATATTCGATTATATACCGAAAACTTTTGTACAAATAAATCCAACTTGCAATTTTTTTACGGATATCAACGAAAGAACTGCAATGTCAAAATATTGTTGACTCAAAAGATGAAATAAGAGTGACTTAATGTTGTATTTAGTATCCTCCATAACTCAAACAAAAACTTGGGAAACCCACCAAACTTTTGCCACTCGAAAGACTGTTTTGTAAAAATTCTATTTATTTCGAAAATTGAGCAAAACCGAAGATTTATTCGAATGAAAAATATTCATGTCGAAAATGATTATGCATTAAAAAAAGGCTCCATCGGTACAACAATGCGTATTATTAAAAAAGTGGTATAAATCGTGTAAATATAAAAAAAAGTGTTAACTTTGCGAAAATAAAAGTAACAGAATATTGAAGCGTTTGATACATGAAATTGAATCGTTTGATTGATAAGTGAATAACGTGCACGAAGAAAAAATGTTGACACAGCAAAAGTGAAGAAACGCCAGCCATTTATTTTGGAAACATGGAAAACAAAACCTAAAAGTTTATTTAACAATGAAAAATTTGATCTTCAGTACAAGATAATCGGACAATCCGCGTACATGATCGAATGGTACCGATTACCCGGCAAACTCGGTCTTGCTCTCGTCATGCTTATAGCTATGGCAAGCGAGCCTCGTAAAATGACGGCAGGTCGAATGATGGATTTGTCAATACAGAGTTTCGGCGCCGTGAGTATTTTTCAACATTCGATTCTACCTCCAAATCGTCCATCAAATAATCGGAACAATAATCTTACGCGAAAATTAACCAACGTCAATAGCAAAAAAAACTCGTGCTGAGAACGTTGATTGGAAAAGAATCTAACGTCAATAAAGTCACTAATAAAGTAATCACAGTTGAAACAAATTTGCTGAGTATTGAACTAACGCTGTAACGTAAACAACAACAAAAAATCGTGTAACAGTTACGACGCTTCGATAACTGTTTAACATTTTTTGTTTAAACTGTATATTTGGTAATTATTTTTAAACCGACGTTAAAATCGCCCTAGGTTTGTTTAACTGGTGTTTAAAATGTTTCTTAAAGTTATTGACGACGAATAAAATCACTAGAAAATAACTAACGTCAAAAGAACGACTTTACGATATTTACGATTCTATGTATCCTTTCTGTATACATAATAACGAATTCCAATCGACTGAGAGACAAATATTCATTGTTTTCACCGACTAAAACGAAAAAAAAAGTACAAATTCACGTTTCCAGTGAGCGAATGAGTTTCGATTTTCCAGATAATAAAAACGTCATTCACGTATTTCAACATGCTTAGAGCCACGACGAACTTGGATAATTAAAAGAAACGAAACGTGCTATTTAAAGGGTAAGGAAAATTCGTCAGTCGATATCGCACGATCTAGAAATTTCTACGAGCTGTCACTCTTATGGAAATCGTACAAACAAGATTCTTGCTTTTTTTTCAGCCTTGACCTTCGTAAAAATGCCTTCGATCGCGAGACGAAAAAAAATAGAGTTCATTGTAAAAAACGAATGAAACGTTGTAGTAAAAAGAATGCACAGAAATCTGAAGTGAAGTTAGCGAAGTTGAATTATTGAAAAATCGAATTACGTGCGTACGAAACGTAAACAAAACGAAAGGGGAAATTGACAATTTCAAAATTTCATATTTCGAAAAATTTCAATTTTCAAATCGACGAATCGACGAATCGACGAATCGACGAATCACGCAACACTGCTACGAAAAATGAGCTATACTTTCAATAAAAGTTTTGATAAGCTTTTGATAAAAAAAAAACAAAATGATAATTGCAAAAAAAAGATTTTTTTACAATTATCAAATTGCAAAAAAATCTGTTTATACCACAGCTACTTTTTGGTGTCCATTATGTTTTGTTTTTTGTTTAAAACAATCACAAACATTATGCGCGGTTTTTCGGTCGCTTAGATTTAGAAAGTTTCATTTGTGGGTTCACTGAAATTCGTGAAATATTAGATCGATGCGATCGGAGGGAAGAAAGGACGAGACGGCTTCGCTATTCGTTCGCCGATCGTTGTTGTCAGGGAAAACTTTGCGTGCCAAAGATATTGCGTGGATCATGCGCGGGATTTGCTTTCGCGATACGCCAAGCGAAAAAAGAAAATCGTACCGCACATCACGGTTGCGTACCCCCGAGATTTCCTTAATCACAGCGCGTAATTGACACGAGTGACGTAATAATGGTAACCGGTCCGCAATCCTTAAAAGCCCAAATTAGCGTTCTCGTGGAGTAAAAAAAAAAAAAAGGTAATTTTAGAAAAAAAAAAAAAAACAAAAAAAAAAAAAAAAAAAAAAAAAAAAAAAAAAAAAAAAAAAAAAAAAAAAAAAAAAAACGAACAATTCTTTTGAATTTTCGAATTTTCAAACTTTGATTCGATCATCGAAAATTTCATTGAAAACTTTGGGGCTTCGTTCATTTTTTAAATTTCAATCGATTAATTTAATTTTTCTTTACAATTCAAACCAACTTTTATATTCATCAAATTATTATCATGTGATTTTAATGTAACTTCAAATTTGAATCCAATACTTTTTGATTTTATGAAATGCAATTAATTCGAATAAAATATTGTTTTTTTTTTAATGAACAGTCTCAACCTTTTTTCAATTTATTCGGATCAATTTAGCTTGTTAAATTTAGCAAAGAAAATTCTCTCGCCAAATCACTTCAATGAGATTTGTGTTTAGTGAAAAAAAAGTTTTTCTATTGACACAAAAAATATCGCTTCGAATAACTTTATTCAGCTGCTCAACAAGCAATTGCAGTCTCCGTGATTCTACACATTGATTCCAACCTTATCAATATCACGAAAATTTATTATCGAAACAACTTTTCAGTCAGTAACTGAACGTTGATATTTAAAACGACAATGGTCAGCTTTCGGACTTTAACGATTACAATATCATAACTAAGCATAAAAAAAATATTTCCCACAAAAATTTGAAAAAATATGGTTTTCTTGAACAAGCTCGGAGATTTCAAATCCAACAAATATTTATATAATCAATCAAAAAAATGTTTAAAGATAATAAATATAAATGAATATATGAGCAATAAATAAAGATAGAACAGCTTTGATCAGAGATTACTTCGGACGTACTGATTGATCTTTTGGGTTGTTTTTGGGCGATTGAAAAAAAAAAGTAACGTCTGTATTTAACGTTAAAATAAATATTTAAAAAACTGCCAGGTGTTTGGATCAATGCAGGTGTTGTGTCACATTAATTGTTTAATCCGAGTTACTAATAAAATCGAAGAAAGAAATGTCGCACGGTCACAGGAAATTTCGTTTCTAAACTGGCGAATGTCAAAAAATGGAAGAATCGTACGTACTTGAGCAGAGCGCTGATGTAACTCGAATACCCGTTCATCGACACCGAGCCATTTATTCGAACAATTAAAAATCCGGGTACGAGAACCCCACCACTGCTGGCATTGGTTGGGCATTGAAAGGGTGGAGATTCGTTGTCAGGAGAAACGGTACGACAACACGATGAAATAAACAAAACATGGGTGAAAAAAGTTCTCGAGTGGTGGATTGGTGCGCATGATCCAAAGGGGGAAACAAAATCTGTTTAATTGATAATGAGGATAGTTGGAAATCACAAGGGGTTCGCTATGAGCATTCGTGTGGATAGAAAAAAAAAAAGACAGTTGGTAAGTTCGAGAAGACGAGTGGAAAAAAAAAACGATAATCAGCTGGTCATCGTTCGTCGGTAGTGATGGATCGGGACAGGAAGAGCGTCGAGAACGCGATCGGGTCGAAGATCGGAAACGCGCATTGGCGAAGCGACATAAAACGAACGTTTCAGTACACGCGAATGTTGATGAGCTTGCTCGGGGTTTGGCCTATGTTCATCGGTGAGACTTCGATCAAAGCCAAGCTTTTTTCGAAACTGACGATTTTCGGATGCCTCGCGATGCTCTCGTTCACTTTCGTACCCGCGACGTTGCACACGGCTTTTCGTGAGGAAAATTCGTTCGTGAGGATGGTCCTGATAGGCCCCTGCTGCGTCGCTTTTTGCAATCTTCTCAAACTCGCCCTTATCATACTGCGAGCCGATACGATAATGACGTGCGTCAAAAAAATGGAAAGCGATTGGATGGACGTTGAAGTCGAAGAAGAACGCTCAATAATGACGAGAAACGCCACGGTCGGTCGTGATCTCACGGTTATCTGCAGCTGCTTCTTGTACACCGCTGGTATGTTCTATCACGCCATGATGCCTATCTTCAAGGGTACAAGGATCAACGAGTTCAACGAGACCATAAGACCACACGTTTATCCCGGCTACGATATTTTCGTTAATCCTCAAAAAACGCCGACCTATGAGATCATTTTTCTTCTCACCTGTGTCTCGGCGTTCGTCAGATACAGCATCACCATTGGCGTCAGCAGCTTAGCCGCGATCTTCGTTTCTCATGCTTGCGGACAAATACAAATCCTCATGCTACGTTTGGCCAAAATCTTCGACGAGATCGAAGACAATTTCGGCAAGGAAAAACTCGTCGAAAGAATTTCGGGCATCATACGAGGCCACGTCAGTGGTCTACGGTAAGTACTACTCTTCAATTTCCTATCATCGTTTTTAACCATTTATCCCTCTACTGGAACGTGGCAAGTTTGTTTCGTGTCCTACATAAAAAATCTCTTTTTTTTTAATTCATTGAATACGCAATTGTCAGGATTTTTATTAATCTCGAAAACAAAACAGTGGATGAAAGGAAAATGTTTTTAGGTATTACGGAAGTGTGGAGAAATCGTTGAGGAATTGCAGTTCTTTATATAATATTAACACATGAATCATTTTAGAATTTTTTGATGAATAATTTCCTAGCTATAAAACCAAGTTTACTTTTTCGTATTTAAACAAAGCTCATCGAATATCCCCATCTCCCTAGTCCACCGAGGACGATATCGACGAATTATTCGTTTCGCATTGATCGAGACAACGAATCTAAGAATATGGATGATTCGCTTGAATGTTTTCTTGGTAATAGTATGGCATCGAGAATCGACGAGGCTCTGCGAGAAATTTGCCTGATCGAAGTAATGGCGGCGACAATGAGTATATGCTTGCTCCAATACCTCTTACTAAGGGTAGACATTTCGTTTTTCAACAATCTCCAAAAGGATATTCGTTGGTGAAAAATGGTAGACCGTTGATTAAAAAAAAAATGTATTTTTCAGGAGTTGGCGCATAACAATACGGTGGCTGTAATAACGTATATTTTGCTACTGCTGTCATACGGGTTTAACATATTTATTTTTTGCCACATTGGGGAAATTCTTCAGGAACAGGTAAATTATAAATTAAAAAATTTTAATTACACAATACGACAAAAAACCTTATCAGTAATGATAAGTAATAAAATCATTAATTTAAAAAATCGGAAGCGTCTGATATATGAAATTGAATCGTTTGATTGATAAGTGAATAATGTGCACGAAGAAAAAATGTTGACACGGCAAAAGTGAAGAAACGCCAGCCATTTATTTTGGAAACATGAAAAACATTATCTAGAAGTTTATTCAACAATGAAAAATTCGATGTTTAGTACGAAACCATCGGACAATCGGCGTATATGATCGCATGGTACCGATTACCCGACAAACTCGGTCTCGCTCTCGTCATGGTTATAGCTATGGCAAGTTATCCTCGTAAAATGACGGCTGGTCGAATGATGGATTTGTCAATACAGAGTTTCGGCGCCGTGAGTATTTTTCAGCATTCGATTCTACCTCCAAATTGTCCATCAAATAATCAAAATAACAATCTAACGTAAGAATTAACAAACTATTTGTGAAATTAACTCTAATGAAAAATGTTCTTAAAGTTAATAACGAAAGAAAAATCCCTAGAAAGTAACTGACGTCAAAAGAACAACTTTACGATATATACGATTCTATGTATCTTCTCAGTATACATAATAACGAACTGTAATCAACTGAGAGACAAATATTCGTTGTTTTCACCGACTAAAACGAAACTAAAAGTAGTGATAAATTCAGGTTTTCAATGAGCGAATAAGTTTCGATTTTCCAGATAATCAAAACGTCCTTCACGTACCTCAACATGCTGAGAGCGACGACCAACTTGGATAATTGAAAGAACCGAGAACTTACGATACAAAGGTTGAGAAAATTTGGTTAGTCGATGTCACGGGAACAAAAAATTTCTACGAGTTATCACTCTTATGGAAATCGCACAAACAAGATTATAAATGCGAAGATGGAAAACACAAAAGTCTTGTTTCCAACTTGGCATTTCGTAAAAAAAAATAATAAATAGAATTCACTGTAGAAAATAAATAAAAAATGTTATTTAATAAAATGCATAGAAATCTGAACCGAAGTTGGCCAAGTTAATTTATTGAAAAATCGAATTACGTGCGTTCGAAACGTAAAAGAACGAAAACGCGGATTACAAATTTCAATATTTCAAACTTCGAAAAATTCCAAATTCCAAATCGACGAATCAATGAGTCACGCGATACCGATACGATAAAAGTGCTAACTATCATTGTCAAATTGCAAAAAAAAAAAAATCTCTGTACACCACGGCTACTTTTTAGTGTCCACCATGTTTTTATTCTCGTTTAAAAAAAATCGCAAACATTGTGTCAGTTTTTCCGGTCGTTTAAATCCGAAAAGTTTCACTTGCGGGTTCACTCAACTGAAATATAAGATCGACTCGATCAGAGGAAAGAAAGGACACGAGGGCTTCACGAAGTGTTGGCCGATCGTTATTCTCAGTGGAAAGAGTGCGGGCGATAGATATTGCGCGGAGCATGCGCGGGATTTGCCAGTGTGGTACGCCAAGCGAAAAAAGAAAATCATACCGCGCATGACCTTTTCGTACCTCCGAGATTTCCATAATCAGAGCGCGTAATTGACACGAGTGACGCAAGAATGGTGATCGGTCCGCAACAATTGAAAGCTCAATCTAGTGTTCTCGCGAGGCTGAACACAGCATTGTCGATGACCTGAAACGGTCGTCTTTAGAATCCGGACATGGCCGTCCGTCAATCGAGAGAAAAGGTTTGTATAGAAAATAAAACTTTTTTAAAAATAAATTTTCGAATTATCAAACTTTTGTAACTGAACTTCAATTTTGAAAATGACAATTGTTAGCTTTTGTAATTTTACGATTACAATACCATAAGCAGGCGAAAGAAAATATATCGAATCGAAAATTGAAAAAACATTATTTGCTTGGACGAGCTGTAATATTTCAAGTCCAATAAATATTGAAATAATTAAAACGAATATTTTAAAATGAATACAAAAATATAAATAAATATATCGTCAGTAAATAAAGATACAAAAACTTCTATCAGAAATGACATGGGACGTACTGATTGATCGTTTGGATTGTTTTGGGCGATTTGAAACAACAAAAAAACAACACGTCTACAAATGGGATACTCAGGAAGGCATAAGAAACTCGGGATACGAGAACGACATAGACGGATCTTTCCGTTACTCCAAATGGATTCTAATGATCCTCGGTGTTTGGCCAGTGATTAATAAACAAAGAACGGGATATCTAGCGAAACTGCCGATTTTGGGTGGAATAACAATGATTGGCTTTACATTCGTACCATCGGCGCTTCACACGATATTTCGTGAGAAGAATCCTTTAAGGAGGATAATTCTAATAGGTCCGGTCTGTATGGCACTCTCCAGCATCAGCAAGTACAGTCTAATGGTTTTACGCGCTGACGCGCTGAACTTCTGCATCGAGAGCATCGAGAGTGATTGGATGAGTATCGTGAACGAGGAAGAGCTTGAGATAATGAGGAAAAACGCTAAAATCGGGTGTAAAATAACGATCGTTTGTAGCCTTTGTTTATACACGGGCGGTACATTTTACAACGCGATAATGCCGTTGTTGAAGCCACCAAAAATCAACGAGTACAACGTGACTATAAGACCTCTGACGTATCCCGGTTACGATATATTCGTCGATACCCAAACGAGCCCGAATTACGAAATCATTTTCGCTCTGATTTGCGTCTCGGCTTTCTTTCGATACACCGTCGCGATAGCCGTGTGCAGTTTGGCAGGAATTTTCGTTTGTCACGTTTGCGGACAAATTCAAATAATGATTCGACGTTTGGGCTTGATATTCGAAGGAATCGCCGACGCGAAAGAACGACCAGCGATTATAAGAGAAAGAATTTCGTCGGCTATACATTACCACACGAGAAGTTTACGGTAATTCGTGATCGATGCGATAAATATTTTTTTACGATTGAAAACTTCTCGGCCGGAATAAGAAAATGAGAAAAAATGTAATATCGATATATTTTTATGTTTATACGTGATCTCTAATCTCATCGATATTTATCAATCGGTGCTGTAGCTATCCGACGACCTTTCCTGCAGGCAGGTTCCTCCAGCTGTTTTGAAAAACTGCTCTGCTTTATTATTTTTTAAATTCTCATTATTATCAAAGCTACCAGTTATTTATAAATTTAAGGAAAAGTATAATCTCGACCTGAACCCTTCAAATCCCCATGATCTAACTCTTTAATAAGCTAAAAATACGCTGGTCAATTTTTTGGGTCTAATCGAGTAAAAAAAAGTCGAGAACTTTTCAAACAGCCGTTGTATAACTATTAATAAAACAAATGACGATAAAAAATACCGCAATGAATTTTTAGTTTATGCACGGAGATTGACGAAGCTATGAAGGAAATCTTTCTCATTGAGGTTGTGGCAGCGACGACGATAATATGCTTGCTCGGATACTATTTAATGACGGTAAAGCAAAAATGGTTTTTTTTTTTCATTCTAACTTTAGTGACCTTCAAACTCGTCCTCAAGACTTCCCGAATTCCATTGATTTCCAAGATTTTCACGTTCCTTATTTTTTTTTGTGGTTTAATTCACTTTTATTCGTTGTTCAGTCGTTGATTAGGCTTTTGTACATCCCTAATGTAACATTAAACTTGTTAGACTTTGGAACTCCGGTCCACCCAAAAAGTATTGGCTCACGTTGCTTAACAAATATGCCAGTGACACGTCGAGTTTTCTCTATTATAAATAAACACATTACGTAACTCATATTTGATTATTTTGTAAATGTTTCATTAATGATTTCATCAGTATTTGAAGGTATGTGCGATCGAGAATTTGCAGGTTATATGGCAGGAAGTTGGAAAAAATGTATTAATTAAATTTGATAATTAATTGATTTCACTGATTGACGTATATTCGTGATGGAAATTCCATGTAAAAACCATTTAATTTTAGGAATGGAACAACAGCGATCCAGTAGGGATATTAACTTATTTCTTGCTTTTGATGTCGTACATTTTTAATATATTCGTACTGTGTTACATCGGGGAACTTCTCAAGAAACAGGTAAGGATTGGAATTGTTTAAGATTACAAATTCTTACATATTAGAAAAGGAAGCTGCCGTGCAATTTTTCGCAGGTGAATTAGAAATCATGGAAAAACATTTGATCTTTATTTCTTGGGCTGTTTGTGTTGAAGTTCGATAGACAGAATAATAATAATGGGTCCATTTCAATGGCAACTTTTATCGAAACTGTTTACTCTTTTTGTGTGTATTTGTGCAATTATATATTTATTATGAATTGAAACAGTACGAAGAAGTTGGAAAAGCTGCGTATATGATCGAGTGGCACAGATTACCAGGCAAAAATGGTCTTGCCATTCTTTTGATTATGCTCATATCTAACTACTCTCGTCAAATAACCGCTGGACGAATGATGGAATTCTCGTTGATCAGTTTCGGAGCCGTAAGTAGAACCATTTATTCGTAATATCGGTGAAACATTGGCCAAGGCTACTCTCTCTCTCGACTTCTTGTCGTATCAGCTATTGGGTTCAACATCTCTAAAAAATGAACATATTTTTGCGGACGAAAGGAGTTTCACGTCTCGTACGATCGAAGGGCGCGGGGTTTAAGGCTAACTCT
>JAPYZI010006536.1:0-19696 GCA_030523105.1 Ophioninae sp. A BG-2022a | reverse complement strand
AATAATTATACCTTCGAGGTATTTCGAAATGAAATTTTGGGAAATCGTTTCAGCTCGACACCCTGTCCGCACGTTAAACACGGCGAGGAATGGGGCGAGCCCGTCAATTGCGAACAGGGTGACGCGTGCACTTACTGTCACACTCGAACCGAGCAACAATTTCATCCTGAGATATACAAATCGACGAAGTGCAACGACGTTCAACAGGCCGGCTATTGTCCCCGCGGAGTCTTCTGCGCTTTTGCGCATGTTGACCGTGAGTTTACCCTCATAAATCGTACGTAAAAAAAAAACAATACACTCTTTTTTATATACGTATACGTTCGTAATCTTGTAACATCCTTGTTTTTATTATCGACTCCACTCCGGAAATCCTATCACGAAAACGTTTTTTTTTTTTTTTGCACGTTTCGAAATGTGGTTTCAAGCATGCACGGAGTTAAGGGTTTAAACTTAAATTTAAGGGGTTAGGCTAGTGTTTATTATAAATCTAGGGAAAATATTTGAAATTATTGGCTTCGAAGGAATTACCAATATTGGTGAAACGTTGATTAGAGATTCATTGGGTTTTTTTTGTTAACAATATTTGCATCAAATTTTATGAAAAATATGTTAATAATATTAAATAAGAAATTATTGTTTAATTGAATAAGAAATTATCGATTTATTAAGAAATTATTGTTTAATTGAATAAGAAATTATCGATTTATTAAATAAGAAATTATCAATTGATTAAATATTAATGATCATTTAATTAAATATTAATTGTCAATTAATTAAATATTAATGATCATTGAATTAAATATTAATTATCAACAAACTAATTATTCATGATTTAAATAACAAAATATCGATTGATTGCTTTTTTTTTATAAAACAGCATTATTATCGATTAATTACTAACTGATTATTATCAATCGACTGATAAGCGAATATTATTGATTATTACCGATCGATTGATAATTGATTATTATAGGATGATTGATAATTGAATATCGATTATTATTATTATTTGAATGATAATTTATTATCATTGATTATTATCAATTCAATTGTGTAATCGATTATAATTGATTATTATTAGTCGATCGATAATTGCCTAATTGAATATTATCAATTGACAGGTAATTGATTTATAATTGATTAGAAATTAAAATTGATTAATATAAAAAGAAGTTCGATCAAGTCATACCCGAAGTATTGGCTAAGAGTCTTAATCGAGCTTTTTTTCACGCTGTGTTTTAATCATTGTATCAATATTTAAAAAACAATTATTTTTCAAGTGTATCCGTTTATTGCATGCCGAGAAATTATGCACTATAAATTATATGTTTATAAGTTATAGTTACAAATTATTTCCAGTTTAAACTCATTTTATCAAAAAATAAATAAATTAATTAATAAGAAATAAAAATAAATTGACTGAAAAACCAATTTTTTCCTAGGAAAAAACGAGAATTCACTGACAAAAGAACATTTTGAGAGGATATTGATTTTTTCCCTCTTTGGAACGCAATGAAAATTCATTTTTACAGAATTGCCCAAATTTTCTTCCGAAATAATTCAGCATCGAAGAAACCAGATAATTTTTTTTCAAAATTTGATTTTTCCGAACCGAAAAAATTGGTTTTCGAGTAATCGATATATTTTGAGCAAGTTCCATCGATGGAGCGAGATTTATCGGATCATTCGATATTTTTGAGGACTGTTTTCCATTTTTTCACTTAACGTTCATTTAGGGGACACGAACGTCCCAGAAAATGTACATAAATCTATTAAAAAGTGATTTTGAAGCTATCGAAAGAAAATCAATGTTGGCCACTACGAGGACGGTCCTCAAAATCTATGGTGGACAAATCGATTTTCTTTCGTAGTAGAGTTTTGAAGAAAAAAAAAAAACGAAGTTTTTCAAAATTATTTTGTCTTCGTAATATGGAAATTGATACATATATTCGAAACCCCTTGGGTTTGTGGTGTGCTGATGGAGCAGTCTTGCCAACAGAAGAAATGAGCCTGGCGAGGGATATGGCAGTACCGATAGATTGTGGCACTAATTTGGCGGATCTCCTGAGCAACGCTCTGCCACCTGACAAGCGTTCACACGACAAGGACAAGCCCCACAGCGACAGCAGCGTGAGTCTCTTCCTTTTCTTCATTCGCGAGAATCGCTGATTGTCCAATGTGCCAAAAACCAATCGATCCGTTATTTTTTATCATTTTCTTTGAACACCCTTTTCTGAGGGTTGGAGAAGTTTCTTTGGATTTCGGTTGGGCTTCCAGACCCAAACGGACTGGCTTTGTTTGGGTTTGAAAATACGAAGAGATATTGGTTTGTTTGGGTTTGGAAATGTAAAGAGATATTGGGTTTGTTTGGGTTTGGAAATTATAAGAGATGTTGGGTTTGTTTGGGTTTGGAAATATATAGAGATGTTGGGTTTGTTTGGGTTTGGATATTATAAGAGATGTTGGGTTTGTTTGGGTTTGAAAATACAAAGAGATATTGGGTTTGTTTGGGTTTGGAAACACAAAGAAATATTGACTTTGTTTGGGTTTGGAAATATAAAGAGATATTGGATTTGTTTGGGTTTGAAAATACAAAGAGATATTGGGGTTTTCAGGGTTTGAAAATACAAAGAGATATTGGGTTTGTTTGGGTTTGGAAATACAAAGAGATGTTGGCTTTGTTTGGGTTTGAAAATACAAAGAGATATTGTGTTTGTTTGGGTTTGAAAATACAAAGAGATATTGGGTTTGGAAATACAAAGAAATATTGACTTTGTTTGGGTTTGGAAATATAAAGAGATATTGGATTTGTTTGGGTTTGAAAATACAAAGAGATATTGGTTTTGTTTGGGTTTACAAATACAAAGAATTATGGGATTTGTTTGGGTTTGAAAATACGAGGAGACTGGCTTTGTTTGGATTACCAAACTCAATTCGTTGGAGAATCCAATTTGAGGACATTCGTTTGGGTTTGTTTGTGAGTTTTCTTGGATTTTCTAACCCAAACAAAATGAATTTGCGTAGGTTCCCAAACCCAAACAAACGGAATTTGGCTCGATTTCCAAACCCGACTAGAAAGCGATTTCTTGAATTTCCCAAGCCCAAACAAAATGAATTTGCTTGAGCTCCCAAACCCAAACGAATATTTTGGTGCCAAACCCAAACAAACCCGCTTATGAAACTTTTACTTACTCGCTTATCGATTTTTGGTTTTTGGCAATATTTCGGACGCATTGACGTATTACTGGACGGATATTAAAAAAAAGTCGTCAAAATTCTCGAAAATTTGAAAAACAATAGTTCTCAATAGAACTATTATTGAAAATGAAACAATTAACATATCCAACTGTTAACCGTGCTTCAATTATTAAACAAGCTTATTCGTAAGTCCAAATACGTAGGTCGTGATCCAGACTCGTTGATCAACGATTTCCAATTTTGGACTCGAAGTTTAGCACGACTTTTTGTTCCATCCGGTAAATACGTTGTAGGGGAGCAGGAAGCTAAAGTGTCGAAAGAAACAGTCGTAATGTTTGATGTCATCAGTTTACCGCGTTACAGAACGGAAGCGGGGAAGTTTCGGAATCTGCGAGCACGAGTAGTATCGGGAGCAACAGCTCGCACAGCAAAGCACCAGGTGCTCAACTTCACAATTCGAACTCGAGCTCGAGCGCTCAACAGAAACTCACGAGTATGCTGTATAATCCGACTTCCATGATGCACGTCGTAAGTTCATTCCGAAGACCCGCCGACAATCGTACTCTCTATGTATTATTTATTGGATCGGTATCGATTGGGGAGACTTTAACGTTGCATCGATTGATACAAAAAAATTGCTGCTCGAGTTGGATACGTGAAACGTCAAAGTTTTTCGATGTGCAAGTCTAGAGAATTCTGTTTTTTTTTTTTATGGCGTTTTGTTTATTATGGGGGTTTCATGGGGTTTTTATTTTTTATGGGGTTTTATGGGGTTTTTATTTTTTATGGGGTTTTATGGGGTTTTTAACATATTATGGGGTTTTATGGGGTTTTTTATTTTTTATGGGGTTTTATGGGGTTGTGATTTATTATGGGGATTTTATGGCGTTTTTATTTATTATGGTGTTTTTATGGGGTTTTTATTTATTATGTGGTTTTTGGTTGATGAGTTATTCCCTATATGGGAAATTGCTGCTCAAACTGGACACGTGAAACATCCAAGTTTTTCGATTTGCAAGGACTGAGTATTTTCGCTTCTTTTATGGGGTTCTTATTTATTATGGGGTTTTTTTTATCGATGTTGTTTTCAATTTTCCATTGGCGGAGATCCAGCGGCATTTTGTTGGGCGTTGGGTTTTTATTTTATAGAAAGAGAGATATATAGAAGTTTTTCGTTGCAGGGGGGGAGGATATTTGGGAGGATGGAGTTTGCTTCAATGGAGTTTGTTTGGGTTTGTTTGGGTTTCTTATTTCCGGTTTTCCTCTTATTTTGGAGATTTTTTTTGTCATGGGTTTTTATTGGTTACATGGTGTATTTTTTGTCATGGGGTTTTTTAAATCATGGATTTATGTCGCGAAGTTTTTTTATCATGGGGTTTTATTTCGAGCTCATTTTTAGGATTGTGTTTTCATGGAATTCGGTTTTTATAGGGGGATCTTCTATCATGGTGTTTTTTTATTATCAGGGAAATGACGAACACGTTCCTAGCCACTTCGCAATTTTTAAATCCAATTTATCCCACACTATTCAACCGATTGGAATAAAATTTATTTTGTGTATGCGGGACGCTTGCTCTAAGAGGAACATGCTCGGTATTTACCAAAATTTTGAAACAAATTATGCAGATTGTGATTATCATGGGAGAAATTGCGAGCTACGATCCATCGTAGTGCACTTTCACAAATTTCCCGAGCACAAGCCTCTGAAGCGGTGAAAAGTACACATTTTAAGCTTTGTTTCATCTATTTTGATGAAGAAATGGCGGAGATATTTGTTTTCGAAATTTATTCACAAAAATGTGACAAAAATCACTGTGCGAATTCGTAACCTCCGTCGCTACGACAGCTACCGTAAGCTGCAGCAGGGAAAAATGTTCAAAAAATATTCAATAAACGTTTTTCGCATTTTCCTAGTCTAACTTTGCAGGTTCGGCAAAAAATCGGGCATATTCGTAATCAGCAGAAAATTTCCGATTAAATAGACCCTTTTAAGCGATTAAAACCGAAAAAAAAAATGTTTCGACTTTCCCCGGCCACTTTTCCAGAATCTCAAAAATCACGATATTTCAAAAGGTCGTAGAGTGGGCTTCTCGTGGGCTATGGGGATTCAATGTATGTGTTCGGAAAAGGTTATCGCAAAAAAAGAGGCAAAGGGGTATGTATGGAAAAATTAGCAAAAATCGATGGTCCAACTTTGAAATTCCGCCAAAAATCGAAAAATCATCGGATTTTAATGATTAAAAAAGCAATTTGAAGAGAAACTCATAACGAAGAGATTGAGCACAAAGTGGAGTGCCAAATCCTAAGGAGAAAAAAGTTATCCATGATTTAGTGAAAAAACTTTTTTCGCCCAAAACTCGAAAAAAATTTTGATTTTAAATATTTTTTTTTATTGGTCTATTTCGATGTAATTTTGTCCCCTGAGCACGAATCGGCCATTTATTTCTCCGAAAACCCAAAACTTCGAGGGAAAAATGTCGATAAAATAGTCTAGAACCGGTTTTTTCGATTTTCTCAGTCTAATTTTGCACTTTCGTGTTCGTCATTATCTTTAAGATTACGGGTTCCCACATTATGGTTTCTTTTTATTATGGGATTTTTATATTATGGTTTATTTTTATTATGGGGTTTTTATATTAAATTTTTTTCTAGTGTTTAAATTTTTGTATTAAATTTTTTTCTAGTGTTATTATCAAGTTTTTTAAATTATGGGTTCTTTCATTATAAGTTTTTTTTTAATCAAGGCTTTTTTTATTACAGGGTATTTCTTATTAATTAAGGAATCTATAATTAGAGCGGATTTCTTTTTTCCATTCGGTTCAATTTATTTTTGCGGTGAAAATTTAATTTTTTAGGGAAAAACGTTTCTGGTGAAATTTTTATAACGAAAGATATAACTTCCCAATGAAGTTTTGCGTAATAAAGATTTTTACGTTCCAGTCGGAATTTTCCAATTCGATAGAGCTTCCATTTGAATGAATTTTTCATTCGATTAATTCCTTCGTCTTCATTTGAACAGAAGTTTTGTATTCCAATACGATCAAAACAACTCAAATGAAATCCACTTGAAAGATACTTCAGTAAAAAACAACTTTGAATCTCCATTTTAAGAAAAATTTTCAAAACGAGTAAAAATTACGAAAGCCTAATTAATTTATTCGATTTATTTGTTGATAAAAACTGCCTTATTGAAAAAAAAATTTTCACATAGCGAAACACTCAAAAAATGCTTTTTTTTTTTTTGGGCCATTCAGAGTGACATCAGGAAGCAGATGTCAGTGATAGAGAACGACCCGCTGTTAACGAAATCGGAGAAGGCCCAGAGGAAACAGAGCCTCTACATAGCGTACAATTTGAACGGATCTCTGAGCGGACACTCCCTGGGCACCGCGGTCTCGCCGCTCTCCAATTCTTTCTACCCGAACGACACCGTCGAGTCGGTAGTAGGTGAGTCCCTCGAAACCCCTTAAAATTTATTTTAGACTATATTCAGTTTAAAAACGTTTTAGCCAGGATAACGTTTTAACTAGGTTTGAGGAATTGTCTGGTTACTTTTTTTTTTCCAAAAATACACCTTTTCAATAAGTTTTTTGGTTTTCAAGAATTCGTTTCTGTCAAAAAGTTTAAAAACAATTTTTTTTTTTGAAAAGGTTTTGTAAAAACAATTATTTTTTGGCAAAAAGGTTTTTTTTTTTAATAATTATTTTTTGTCAAAGAGGTTTGTTAAAATAATTCATTTTGGCAGAAAGGTTTTGTTTTTAAATAATTATTTTTTGTCAAAAAGGTTTTTTTTAAATAAGTCATTTTGGCGGAAAGGTTTTTTTAAATAATTTATTTTGGCAGAACGGTTTTTTTTTAATAATTATTTTTTCTCGAAAAGGTTTTTTAAAATAATAATTATTTGTCAAAAAGGTTTTTTTTTTTTAATAATTCATGTTGGGAGAACGGTTTTTTTAAATAATTTTTGTTTAGCATAAAAATGAATTGTTAAAAAACATAAAAATGTTTTTTAACAATTCATTTTTGACAAAAAGTTCGGCCCAAACTGCGTTTTTATAAATAAGTTTTTTATTTTTCTTCATAATTCTCTCTTTTGTCAAAAAGATTAATCCAAAAGGCTTTTTTTTCTTAAACTTCTCCTCCAATTGCTGTTTCGTCAAAAAAGTTTTTTACCCATAAATCATTTTTGTAAAAGTTTTGTTTTTAATCATGCTCCATTGTGAAAGAGATTATTCCAAAAATCTTTGGTATCAAAAAGGTTTTTTCGAATAATTCTTTTTTCCCCTAAAACTTTTTATAAATAATTCTTTTTCGTCAAAATTTTTTTTTCATACGCGTTTTTATCGAACGATTTTTTTTTATTAATAATTATCTATTATCAAAAAATATCTATTTTATAATCGTTATAAAAAATAAACAAAAATGTTATATTTAATCGTTCTTTTTTGTCAAAATTTTGTCAAAAAGTTTGATTTCTTAAAAAACATTTTTTTTTTTTGTTTTCATTTCTCTACCAACCATTTCTCTTTTTCTCCTACTACTTGCTAAGTTAGATAAATCCGCAATTCAATGTTCGTTTTCATATTCAACAAAATCGTTCTTTTTTTTTTTTATCTTTTCGCAGGTAACGCTCTGGACGACTTGCATCTGGACGATCCTCTTAGCTTAGTAGATTCAATTCATAGGGAAACAAATTCACCGATAAGCAATTCAATATCGGCTGGGCTGGCAAGTTCCGGGCTCCTCGGAAGCTCAGCACCGGTAAACATACCAGGAATCGCCGAGCGCTCGGTGCTCTCGAATTTTTCGCCCTCGACTTCCAGTCCCCTTCAGCATTTACAGTCAGCCGGTTTTCTAACCGGATCGAGATTCTCCCATCAGGATCCCATAGAATCGGTGAGTGTTCTCAACCTTCTCGAAAATTTTTTATTTTCAAAAAGATCAAATTACAATTTAAAAAAAAAAAACGAAAAAATTACGTAATTTTAAAATTACTAAAAAATTACGTTATTTAAAAATGACGAAAAAATTAGGGAATTTTAAAATCACTACAAAATTACGTAATTTTAAAATGACTACAAAATTACGTAATTTAGAAATGACGAAAAAATTACGAAATTTTAAAATTACGAAAAAATTACGTAATTTTTAAATTACGAAAAAATTAAGTAATTTAAATATGACGAAAAAATTACGTGATTTTTAAATTACGAAAAAATTAAGTCATTTTAAAATTACGAAAAAATTACGTAATTTTAAACTTACTAAAAAATTACGTAATTTTTAAATTACTAAAAAATTACGTAATTTTTAAATTACGAAAAAATTACGTAATTTTAAACTTACGAAAAAATTACGTAATTTAACAATTACGAAAAAATTACGTAATTTAACAATTACGAAAAAATTACAGTAAAAATTGACAATTTGCAAAATTATGTAATAATGAAGACAAAATTCTTCGCGACGATCTAACCTCCTTAAAGCCTCCTTAAAGTGCTTCAATCCTTTTTTTGAGAATTGTTTTTTTTCTGGCGGGCCATTAAAGTAAAATGATTTATAAATAGTACATCATTTTAATAAACGTTTAAACGTAATTTTTGAATTTTTGAAGTCGATGTATCGAATATATCCGGAGATACACCGGCCAGGAACGCGTAGCCAAAATAAAGTCGGAATTCCAAAAACAATTTTTTTACGTTTTAGAACAAAAAAAAATCAATTTTTCGCACTTTTTTTGGCTTCTATCCAACTGATTAAAAAAACTGACAAAGCGATCTTGATTATTTTGTTTCAACTCGTAGTTACATATGTAATAAAGAGAAAAATTATGATTTTTCAATGTCCTTCTTTTTTTATGTTTTTCAGACGATGTCGTTTATGAATCAAGTCTCGGATCCGTTTAGCAATCACATTTCGCAGCTGAGCAGCTCGGCGTCAAAACTCAGCGGGTTCAACAGCAGTCTCTTCGATTTCGCGAGCCAGGGAATGTCTCCATCCCGGACTCAGCCACTTCCGGCCTCCCCGCTCGTCAACGCGTTCTCCCTGAGCCCGAGCAACACGGGCTCACTCTCGGAGGTTGGAATTCCGTTTTGAATTAAATTTCTCGATTTTTTAAAAACCCTCCATTTTAAGTCTGTGCGTAACTCGTAGGAAATTTTATCAGAAGTTCTGTTTGTAAATTATAAAATGGTTCAGTAGTTCCATTTTGGAAAGTAAAAATTCAAATATCAAAAAAGTGTTTCAACGTCTCCATCACATTTTATCAAAATGCAATCGCCAGCTGGGCTTGTATAATTTTATTTCTATTTCCGTTGAAAGTTCAATCCATCACTGGATCGAATTCCGTTTCAATATCGACATTGGCATATTTGCGTTCATCGCTAAACGGGCACTTCGACGATAAGTTACAGGTGCAGAGGCTGCGCGAGGAATTGACGTCGAGCAGAGCTCAACTGGCGACCTGGGACGAGCGAATAAATCAGGCTAGAGCGGCTTGCGCGGCTTGGCATTTGGAAAGTGAAGAAGCAAAGCGCAAGGCATCGATCGCCGAACAACAGCGAGACGAAGTGGGTGTACAAACGTTTCCCTCCCAACTCCTACTTTTTTTATTTATTCGATTCCAAATGTGTAGCACAAATGTGGTGATATTCCATTAAAAAAAATGATTTTTTTTATGGGCTTCCGAAAACCTCCCTCGTTCGATCGAGCTGAAATTTTGCACGGATCTAGCTTTTAATATTCTAAGAGAAACCCCAAAAGGATTTTTGGCGACTAGTGTTAGTTTCAGAGATATCGAATTTTAAAGTTTATTCTTTGAACGCCTGGAAAATAGTGTTCGCCCGTACTAGTACTCGCCATGCGAAATCGATTTTTTAATGTTGTTTGGGTTAGCTCGTGCTGCGTTTGGGTTAATTCGTGTTCATTGAGACTTGTTTGCGCTCGTTTGGTACAGTAGAATCGCAGTAAACCAAATAACACTCAAAATTCGATATCTCGAAAACTATCGGGAGTCGCCAAAAATCCTTTTAGGGTTTGTCTAAGAAGGTTAAGCGGAAGGTCCGTGCAAAATTTCAGCCCGATCGGAGGCGGGAGCTTTTCGGAAGTCCGTCCTAAAAAAACTGAATGAAGAGCAAGCAAAATAATACGTGTACGAATCGTTTTACAGGCGTTGCTTCAGATGAAAGCATTGAGAGCCGAGAACGAAGCTTCGGGCGGTAGCGGCAGTCCTTATCTCCACACTCTCAGACGCACGAGCGAGTTGAGATCACTCTCGATAGCGACCCTTAAGTCGATACAGTCACAGCTGCGTCTTGATCTCGAGGAGGTCGAAAAGGTAAAGCAAAGTTCTCACTCGGGCTTGAACAGCTGGTACATACAGGAGCGATTTTCAAACTACTTCTGAAACACCGTTTTGCCCGCGTGAGAAAAATCACACATACTCTTAAAAAAAAAAAAAAAATAAAACAAAACAAAGTCGAACACATACACACACATGACCACAGATCGTGTGATGCCGAGAAAAATGATGAATGTGAAAACGATATTGGTGAAATGAAATGAAATGAAAAAAAAAAAAAGAAAAAGTGGAAACGGAAGTGATAGCTAAAAAAGACATGAGGATGAGGCCTAGCTGAGTTGTTGGGATTCTAGGTGCTGTACAGGGAAACCGCGGCAAAGTGCATGGTATGCGAGGAACAGAAACGCGCGGTGACCCTATCACCGTGCAATCATTACGTCGTGTGCTCCAACTGCGCCCCCAATCAACGCGAGTGCCCCTACTGCCAGATCCCAGTTGCATCGACCAGTTAAATACCGCGTCCTCATCGATGGACATTTTTCAATGAAAAAAAAAAAAGAAACAAAAAAAAACAAAAATATATATAAACAAACCCAAAACAAACTTCGATAATCGGCGAAACTCAAACTTCTATGACCGGAAGTACAACGCTGCTGAATCGTTCTTTTTCGTTTATTTCGATCCGCGGATACGATACGCATCGTTCAACCATCTCGGATCTCCAAACTGAAGTCGAAACCTCGAATTCTCAACGGATAAACAAACGAACCGGAATTCTTCGAGGAACCGAAACACGAAAAACATTGTTCTAAGAGAACCGAAGAGTTCTGATATTTCGAATTTTAACGGTAATTCCGTACAAGCCCAAACAAACGAAAACAGGGAATTATTCATAAAACCAAACCTAAAGGAAACGAACAAAATGAAAACAATCGTTAATAATCACAGAAAACATTTATTCCGTATAACCTCAAATGAGAAAAAAAAAAAAAACGAATGTTTCGAGAATTTGTTAATTCCGTGGTAATTAAACAAATAATAGGAATTAATTGTACGCGAGGGAAAGAGGAAGTTCCGGAAAACGGAAATTTGCTCCGAGCAAAAAAAGCGAGGAAATTAAAAAAAAAAAAAAAAAAAAAAAATGAAATTCCGAGCGAACGAAGGAAAAATGTAAATTCCGTGGAAACTGTTGATGTGTAACGGGAATTAATGGCGTATTTCCGGTGCCGAGAAACCCGCGTCCAGCAGAGGCAACATTTTTATTGTATTCTTCCTCTCGACGTGTGAACGTCACTAGAAATCTATTGTAACGCGAATTCGTCCGCGAATTCGCGAAGAAAAAAAAAAAAAAAACAAAAAACACGCATTTTTATACCGATGGCTCTTTTTGTATTTTCGTTTTTTTTTTCCTTGCGTTTATTTTTATTTGTTTTTTTCTTGGGTTTCGAGACCGCCCGCGAATTCGAGGAGCGAATTTTATTCTCGTTCGGAATTACGCGAGTTCGATGGCGTATCGAAACGAAAAAAAAGAGAAAAAAAAAGGAAAAAACAAACATTTGGAAAAAGTTAACAGATAGAAGTAATTGAATTGTAACTTCTCGCGGAGTTTGATCGACGAGAGAAAAAAAAAAAACTTGTAACGAAGTACAGTATATTCGTATATACACATGTGTAGGTAAACGCAACAAATTTATTACGCGATATTATGACTTTTATTGCATTCGAACGTGCGGATTGTTCATTGCGAATATTGCTCGTCTAGCTGCGTTTAATGAATGTCTCCACTTCCGGTACGTCTCAGGATTACGTGCATTTTTTTTTTGTGGCCGTTTACGAAGTCCAGAATTTTTTTTTTCAACGAGAAAAATATGACATTTAACGATCGTTTATAAAGTGAAATAATAATAATAGAAAAATAAGACTTTTAACGATCGTTTAAAAAATAGTAATAATAATAATAATAGAGAATTATGACTTTTAACGATCGTTTATGAATTTTGTTTATAAAAAAGAATAATAAAAAAAAACAATTCTTTGTGAACGTTAGTGTGAAAATAAAGTTGCTCGGAAAAAAATATTTTATAAATTATCTTAATTCGAGTAAAATATTTGGATACTTTTTATTTACGGGAAAATGAGAAAAAAAACATTGTGGATGGTTGATAATGCAAATTACCAAAAAATAGTATTTGAAAAAAATTGGCTTCGATTTTTATTGGCAAATATTTTCCAATGAAAAACGAAAATCGTTATAAACAAAAAAAATTATAATTTCGAGTTTGGCAGAATGAAAATCGTTACAAATCTCAAAAAACTGCAAAAACAATAGTTTTCGATGGGGTTTCGTTCGCATTTATCATTCTGAAATGAATCTCTAATTCCTTTTTTTTTTTTTTTTTTTTTTGTTTTTTTTTTTTTTTTTTTTTTTTTTTTTTTTTTTTTTTTTCATTTTTTATAACATTGGAAGAACCATAAAAAGTTGTATTTTTCTCGGTTGATCAAATTTGAAAAGTTTCCGAAATATTCGTAAAAACCTTTTACAAAAATTTGCAATATTTAAAAAAAGAATGGCAACATTTCGTCGCATGATTAAATGAAAATACAAAGCCACCTGATAATCTTCATTCTGGTTCAAGGCCCTTCATTTCGTGTAAGACTGTACTTTTGTAAAAACCGGAAGTATCGAGGAGGTACGACTATTGCAATTTCTCGAGAATATCAGCATCGGACTGCAGCCAGGAAAATTCCATTTTCCGTGAACATTTTTAATTCAAGAAAATCCAGCTTCAACCGAACCAAAAAAAAAAAAAAAAGAATTAAATAAACACTTTTTTGGAACCAAATTTCTGAACTTTGAATAATAAAATTAAAATAAATTCAAACTATCTGAATAAAAAATAAATAAAACTCAACGAAATTGGAATTTTTTAATTTTTAAAACTACAATTTGAAAAAAATCGAAACTTCCAAACATTGAAAAATAAAACAAACAAAAAAAAAAAAAAAAAAAAAAAAAAAAAAAAAAAAAAAAAAAAAAAAAAAAAAAAAAAAAAAAAAAAAAAAAAAAAAAAAAAAAAAAAAAAAAAAAAGAACCGAAATACACGTATACATTTTTCTCTCTCCCTCAAAAGCAGAAAAAAAGCCACGTCGAAAAAAAAAAAAAAATTACTCGAGTAATTAAAAGTGCTCGACGTACGAGAGTGACATCGTGTCTTTTCAATTAGTTAGATTATTTTTTATTAATTAATCAAAATGGCGAATTAGCTCGTAGGAATGGAAAGAGTGTTGAAAAAAGAAAATATTGTCCTATTTATTACTGACAAAGTTTGCCTAGAGAGGGAAAGAGAGAGAGAGAGAGACATTCATTGCTCGCAGCAACGAAGCGAATACTTTTTTTAAGAAAAAAAAAAAAAAAAATCCACACGCGGACAAACGTCCGGGGGAAAATATCCACGTAACCGTACTAAGTAAATCGGCTCTACATTTGCCCCATCCCCCCTCCTGCGATTTTTAACGATACAGTTGTTAACGACAATTATGTGTATAAGCTATATGATGATGATAATGATGATTATAATGACGATGAAAATGATGATAATGATGAAATTTACACTTCTGAGTGAACCTGAAGCATTAAATAAGAAAAAAAAAAAAAGAAAAAAAAATAGAGATGAAAAAAAAACACGCAGACACACACGCAAACACAAATAACAAAGAGAAGAGACTAGGATAGATAGGTCGTTATGAAATTTTTTCCTTCTAGACGTGTAGAGTGTTGTGAGAGCTACGATATTCCTCCTTCTTGATTGTAACGAAAAAAGTATAAAAAAAAGTAAAAAAAAAAAGGTAAAAAGAAAAAAAGAGAGAGAAACGAAGAAAAGTGAAAAACTGAAAAACTGAAACATCGGCGTTCAGGGCTCTAACGTAAACAACAGTTTGTCTTCTTCTGTTGTTGATCTTTTTTTTGTGGTTTTCGTTTTCTCGCAATTAATGATGTACGCGTAGAATCGTTGTGTAGACAATTTTAAAACTCCAGTCTTATATTTCTTTTGACGGCGAGCTTTTTACAGTCGAAATTGTTTCTTCTCGTAGGATAAGACTCTCGAAGATTTTCGCTATGCGCCTCCCCCGCTCCCTCTTACTTATTTACCATCGTAGTGCAGTATCAAAACAATGAGGCCAAAAAAAAAAGAAGAAAACAAGAAAGAAAAATAAAAGTTTTTATTAGGTCAGTTTTTATTACGAGATAAATATTGAAATATATATTGATAATAACGAACTAACGATTATCCTCTTGTCTATGGTATGAACGGTGGTTGTGCGGTTTGTTGACCCGCGTCAGAGATGTAACGATATGTGCATACACGCATTACACGCGTTCATACGTATACGCATACTTGTGTGCATACATTTGTGCATATATGCATACTTATGTGCATACATTTGTGCATATATGCATACTTATGTGCATACGTTTGTGCATATATGCATACTTATGTGCATACATTTGTGCATATATGCATACATATGTGCATACATTTGTGCATATATGCATACATATGTGCATACAATGCATATATGCATACGTTTGTGCATATATGCATACTTATGTGCATACATTTGTGCATATATGCATACTTATGTGCATACATGTATGCATACATTTGTGCATATGTGCATGCATACATGTATGCACAGAGATATTCAAACACGCATGCATGCACGCATACGTATGTGCATACATGAATGCATACATATATATATATATATATATATATATATATATATACCTTTTGTATCATTTGACGGATTTTTGTACTGATCAGTCGCGAGTTCGCGACTTAAACAATTTTCTTAATTAAACGAGGGGTAAATGAAAACAAAAAATACAAAAAAAAATGAAGAAAAGATAAATACAAAAAATAAGGATCCGTTTAATTTGGAAATACCGACACCGCGAGTACCATAGTTTATTGATAGATTAACATACAAAGGACTATCTAGGATTTAACCAATTTAGCGCTGTAACGAAATGAAGAAAGGAGAAAACGAAAAAAAAAGAAACAAAAAAAAAAACGTTTACGGAAACAAAAAATGGTATGAAGAAAGAAAAAAACAAACAAAATGCGTCGGATGCGTCAATTCGTGTAAAAAAGTAAAAAATTTTTTTTTTTTTTTTTTTTTTTTTTCGTTAACGGGTTGAAAAATGAATTTGAGAAACATTTTGGTTTTTTTGGTGACGAAAAAAATATTGATCGCCGTTTGGCGAGAGGAAATTCGAACGGGCCTAGGGGAAAGCGAGAAAAATAACCAAACGATCGCGCCGAGTGACGAAGAAAAAAAAAGGTTAGTGGTAAAAAGAAAGGTGAGTTAGGAACGAGAGAGAAAGAGAGAGAGAGAGAGAGAGAGAGCGAGAGAGAAAAGAGAGAGAGAGAGAGATACTCCTCTAGTATATTATTATTAATAAATATAATAAACAAACAACAACAACAAAATAATAAATAATAAATAAACGAGAAAACTTATACTGTTATTTTACTTGTACCGTCAAATACGATAATAACGAATATTAATAACAATTATTATTGTAATAACATGAAGAAAAAGAAGAAAAAAAAACGATTAAATTAAATTATTGTAAAAGCAACAAATTTAGATACGATTAGGGTAATAGGAGGGAGTTAACGAAGTGGCGGATTATTAAATATTACACTTGACACCCCGTGCCCCCCCCCCTGCCCCTTCCCCACGCCTATAAATATTTCTATACCGACTGCCCAAATTGTTGGTTTCACGATCTTTTTTCTTCGTTTTTTTTCTTCATTATTGCCCTTTTTTTTCCAATTGAATTAATCGTTCAAGAACAATGGTTTTTTTTTCTTCGAGTTTTCCAGCGTTCACCGGTTTTTGGCAAATTTTGTATGCATAGATTTGTGCATACATTTGTGCATACATAAGTGCATACTTGTATGCACAATGAATGAATGAATGATTACATTTTTCCATACATGTATGCACAATGAACGAATGATTAGATTTGCGCATACATGCGTGGACAATTAATGAATAATTACATTTGTGCATACATGTATGCACAACGAGTAAACGAATAAATTTATGAGTACTTGTGTGTACAATGAATGAATGATTACGATTGTGCATACATGTATGCACAAATAATGGATGATTACATTTGTGCATAAATGTATGCACAATGAACGAATGATTACATTTGTGCATACATGTATGCACAATGAATGAATGATTACGATTGTGCATACATGTATGCACAACGAATGAATGATTACGTTTGTGCATACATGTATGCACAATGAACGAATTATTACGTTTGTGCATACATGTATGCACAATGAACGAATTATTACATTTGTGCATACATGTATGCACAATGAACGAATGACTACATTTGTGCATACATTTATAGATACATGTATAAACAGTGAATGAATGAATAAATTTATGCATACATGTATGCACATATCGTGGAAAATTCGACGAATAAATTTCAAAAGAAAGAAAAAAAAACAACAAAAGCACCGCACAAAAACGTCGTATTTTTTTGTTCGTTTTTTCTTTTCTTTTATTTTTTCTCGCGGACTCTCGAAAAATCGAGAATTTCGACGAGAATTTCATTCTCTTTCGACGCGTCATAGCCTAATTATCGATAATTACGTATCCGTGAAGGAAAGAAGAGAAAGGATCGGCAACGGGTGCGGGGAACGACGGATGAACAAAAAAAAACAACATTGATAAGAAAGAGGAAAAAAAACGAGGGGCAATGAAACAAAATTAAAAAAAAAATAAAAACAGTGAAAAGAGACGAAATAACTTGCACATCACGCTAACGACCAACTTCTAGGACAATTTTTCGATACTACGCGATTACCTGTAATGCCATTTTATTAAGGTTGCACAAAGAGTAAACCAACAATAGGGCAGGCCAAATTACAAAACAAAAAAAATAATTATTATTATAAACAAACAAACAAAAAAAAACAAAAATAACAATATACTATATTTTTGACAAATTACACGCATACGACAGAGAGAGATAAAGGGAGATAATAACAAATATACAAAATGTCGAATTTGTCCCGTACGCGCGGTCTTCATTCTTCGTCAATCGTTCACGAAACGCTTTTTGTTTTTTTTTTCTTCTCGTATTTATCGCCATCCTGAAAGATGAAAAAAATGTGTTTTTTTTTCGATCGTTTCTAAATTTTGTCAATGTTGATGATGAATTTCTTTTCGATGCGAAATTAAATTGATAATTAAATTTCAACGATTTCATTTGTTATACAATTTTGGCAATTGAATTTGAAATGAAATTTTGGCAATTAAATTTGAAATTAAATTTCGGCAATTAAAAGTAAAATTAAATTTGAAATTACATTTTAGCAATTAAATTTGAAATTCAATTTCAGCAATTGAATTTGTAACTGAATTTGAAAATGAAACAAAATTTGAGAAGCAGAGAAAACACCGTACGATCCGAAATAAAACGAAAAAAAAGAATAAATGTAAAAAAAACACGAACATAAAAAACCGTTTAGAAATATGTTCAAAACAAAATACCGAAACGAAAAATAAACATAAATTAAAATTGAAAAGATTAAAAAATCAATGTTAAAGAATAGTGCCACCAAAATAAAAAAGGTTTAGGACAATAAAAACAAAAAAAACAGGATACAAAAACTATAAATATACGAAAAATTAGACGAAACGCTAGATAAATAAAAAGAAAACATTCAAAAATTTAACAAAAGAAGAGATAGAAGAATAACAAAAACGGAAACAAACATTTAAATAAAGAAACAAGTATTTAAAAAACATTTTTTTTTTAACTCAAACCTTTTAATATTTATCAAATTACAAAACAAAACATTAAAAAAAAAAACAAACATTTTTAAAAGGGAGGGGGAAAACAAATTTCAACCCTATGGAAAAAAAGGAATCCAAGAAAGCCAACAAAAAAACTCAAATCTTTTAAAATTTTAGCAAATTTAAAAAACAAAAACAAACAAAAATATAAAAATAAAGTGAAACAAAAATTGATAAAAGGAAGGACGAAAACAAATTTCAACCCAATGAAAAAAAGGAAGCCAAGAAAGCCAACAAAAAAACTCAAATCTTTTAAAATTTAGCAAATTTGAAAAACAAAAACAAACAAAAATGTAAAAAAAAAAAGTGGAACAAAAATTGATAAAAGGAAGGACGAAAACAAATTTCAATCCAATTAAAAAAAAAGCCAAGAAAGCCAAAAAAAAAAAAATCTTTAATCTTTTAAAATTTAGCAAATTTAAAAAACAATAACAAAAATTTGCAAAAAAGGGGGGGAAAGAAATTATAACCCAAAAAAAAAAAAAATCGAATGTGAGTACTGCACGATCGCGAAGAATGAAGCCGCGCCAACGGGCCAAACAAATCCACACATAATCACTAGGCTATATTATGTAAAATGAATGAATTATCGCGATGTGGCGAATAGTATTACGAGACGATCGGGGGACACGAACCACGCACGTTTGTACGAAACAGGAAGAAGACACAAAAATTAACGAGGAATTCATCACCGCGATTACACTCTGTACAAATAAATAAAAACAAACAAAAAAAAAATAGAAGAAAAAAAGATAAATGGAGAAAAAAAAACTAGGAATGAGAAAAGACCATTGTTATCGTTGATGGATCGAAATTTTTGATGTGTAAACGAAAAACGTCGAGAGAAATGCGAGGATGAGTCGTTATCAATTGTACCGTTCAAAATTAAAAAAAAAAAAAAACGAAAAAATTGGAAAACAGAATTTCATGGTTTTTTTGATATGGAGAATTAATATTGTTTTTTTTTTTTTTTTTTTTTTTTTGTGAATTTCGAACGAAATAAAAATTGGGGTACTTTGATAACGATCCGTTTGTTTCTCGTCTCGCAGTTTTTTTTTTTTTTTTTTTTTTTTTTTATTTTTTTTTATTTGCTTCTACGAGAACTCGGTGTTGTCGATAATACTGTTTTGATAACCGCGAGGCAACCCAAACAAACCCAAACAAACGCTCGGCTATTTGCTTTGGATTGTCGCTTCTTGAAAAACAAATGTACAAAATGATAAATTAACGAAACGTGCACTGAAATGGAGAAACGTGGGCTGTTCGAAAAAAAAAAAAAAAAAAAAAAAAAAA